>JAODAL010033822.1:0-45076 GCA_025379985.1 Phyllomedusa bahiana | reverse complement strand
GAAAAAATACAAATCCTACTTCGGTATTTTTTTATTTGGGGGCAGGCAGCTTTGGGGTCCCATCAACCCATATTTGTACGCTTTTTGTCACCAGTGATGAACACAACATTTTAACGTTTTTTCAATATTTTTTAACCACTTCTTGCATAGTCATAATTTGTTAGCTTTTTTTCGACAAAGTTAAAAACCCCCACTTTTTTATGTTTTTTTCGGGATTTTTTTCTTTTGCGAAATTTGGTAAAAATCCCTAACTAATTTACTCCTTTTTTAGCCTTTCCTGTTTTTTGGGGGGAGCAAAAAAACAATTAGGCATAGTGGTGTTTTTATGGGGGGGGGGGAGTTTTAGGTCAGGGGCTAAAAATCACATGGCCCCCGTTTTTAATAGAACCCCTTTTTTATGATCTTTTGTGTGTTTTCCCCTTTTGGCGGGACTTGTCTCGGTCCTGTAAAAAACAGCTTAGCGAAACTGTTTTATTTTTCAAAACACTTTTTTACGTAACATTAGAACTTTTAGGTAGATTGGTTTCAGATTTTTTTTTTAAAATAAATTTAAAAGCATTGGTGTCACCGCGGGGGGAGGGGGGGGGATTTTTTGGGGAACACAGAAGGTCCTTTGGGGTGGATTTTTTTCAGCCAGACTTGATTAGTTTTTTCCCCCTGATTAGGGGGTTTTTATTAACTTTTTTGCCGTTTTTTTTTAAAATTAATTTGTTTTTGGTCACCTGCACTTAAAAATTTGAAATAAAAACAATTTTTTTCACCGCAGGTGTATTTGAAGGTGCAAAATCCTTTTTATGATCGTAACATTCGATAGGTTTTTTTTTTCACTTTGGCGCAGGCATTTTGTCCCCATAACCACCTTCCCTTTAAAATTTGAATAAGCAATTTTGTAGTCACCGCAGGTGTATTTATAGGAAAACCCCCCCCTTTTTTTTTCCGTATACTTTTCAGAAGGTGTTTTTTTTCACTTTGGCACAGGCCAGCTTTGTATGACCCCCTTTCATTTAAAATTTTGAAAACAGCAATTTTGTCGTCACCGAGGTGTTTGATAGTGCAAAACTCCACTTTTTTTATCCGTTACATTTCAATATTTTTTTTTCACTTTGGCCAGGCAGCTTGTTCAAGATCCACCTTCACTTAAATTTGAATCAGCAATTTTGTAGTCACCGAGTTTTATTTGATGGGCAAAAAAAACTTTTATTACCCGTAACATTTCAGATAGGTGTTTTTTTTCATTTGGCGAGGCCAGCTTGGTTCAAAGCCCACCTTGCATTAAATTTGAATACGCAATTTTGTAGCCCCGCGGTGTTTTTGAAAGGTGAAAACTCCATTTTTATTTCCAAAACATTTCGAAGGTTTTTTTTTCACTTTGGCCGGGCCCCAGCTTTGTTCATAATCCCCTTGCACTTAAATTTGAATACGAATTTTTGTCGTCACCCGCGGTGATTTGTTTGGTGCAAAACTCCACTTTTTTTATCCGTTACATTTCAGATAGGTGTTTTTTTCATTTGGGCCAGGCCAGCTTTGTTCAAAATCCCCTTGCATTTAAATTTGAATAAGAAATTTTTGTGTACCGAGGTTTTTTGATAGGTAAAAAAATCCTTTTATTTTCCGTTTCTTTCAGATAGGTGTTTTTTTCACTTTGGCGCGGGCCCAGTTTGTTCATGATCCACCTTCATTTAAATTTTAAATACACAATTTTTGTCACCCGGGTGTATTTGATGGGTGCAAAAACTTTTATTATCCGTATATTTTTCAGATAGGTGTTTTTTTCACTTGGGCGGGCCAGCTTTGTTCAAGATCCCCCTTTTTATTTTTAAAATTTTGAATACAAAAATTTTGTGTCACCGGGGTATTTAAAATTTTGAAAAAAACCATTTTTATCCGAACATTTCAGAAGGTGTTTTTTTCACTTTGGGCCAGGCCAGTTTGTTCATAGATCCCCCTTGCCTTAAATTTTGAATAAGCAATTTTGTGCCCCGCGGGGTTATTTGATAGGGAAAAAAATCCTTTTTTACCCGTAACATTTCAGATGGGGTTTTTTTTTTCCCTTTTGGCCGGGCCCAGCTTTGTATAAGCACCTTTGCACTTAAATTTAAACAGCAATTTTGTTCCCCGGGGTGTATTTGATGGGTCAAAACCCCACTTTTATTATCCTAACATTTCAGATAGGTTTTTTTTTTCATTTTTGGCCCAGGCCAGTTTTTTGTTCTTTAGATCCCTTGCACTTAAATTTGAATAAAACAATTTTTGTCACCGCAGGTGTATTTGTGTTTCCAAAAACCTTTTTTATCTTAACATTTCAGAAGGTTTTTTTTCACTTTTCCGGGCCCAAAATTGCCCATAAAAACCCCCCCTTGCATTTAATTTAAAACAAAATTTTGTCTCACCGCAGGTGTATTTGATAGTCAAAATCCCATTTTATTTCCGTAACTTTTTCAATAGGTGTTTTTTTCACTTTGGGCAGGCCAGCTTTGTTCAAAGATCCACCTTGCCTTAAATTGAAAAACAGCAAATTTTTGGTTTAAACCCAGGGTGATTGAAGGGCAAAATCCCTTTTTTACCCGATACATTTGATAGGTGTTTTTTTCATTTTGGGGGCCAGGCCAGCTTTTTCAAAATACCTTGGCATTTAAATTTTTGAAATAAACAATTTTTGGGGCACCCAGGGGGGTTTTGAAGGGAAAAAATTACCTTTTATTACCCGTATACATTTCAGTGGTTTTTTTTTCATTTTGGGGCCAGGCCACTTTGTCCCAAGAGCCACCTGCATTAAATTTGAATACAGCAATTTAGTATCCACAGGTGTATTTGATAGGTGCAAAACCCCTTTTTTTTTTATCCGTATACATTTCAATAGGTTTTTTTCCCCTTTGGCGCAGGCCAGCTTTGTTCATAGATCCACCTTGACTTAAATTTAAATTTCAGCAATTTTGTGTCCCCCCGCAGGTGAATTTATATAAAAAAACCTTTTTTTTTCCCGTATACTTTTCAGATAGGTTTTTTTTTCACTTTGGCCGGCCAGCTTTGTTCAAAAATCCCCCTTGCATTTAAAATTTTGAAACAGAATTTTGTGTCACGCAGGTGTTTTTGATAGGTGCAAAAACTCCACTTTTTTTTTCCTTACATTTCAATGGGTGTTTTTTCATTTTGGCCAGGCCACTTTGTCCCATAAGCCACCTTGAATAAATTTGAATACAGAATTTTTGTGCACCGCGGGTTATTGAAGGTGAAAACTCCATTTTTTATTATCCGTATACATTTCGAGGGGTTTTTTTTCTTTTTGGGCGCAGGCCAGTTTTGTTCATAGATCCCCTTTTCCTTAAATTTGAATAAAAAATTTTTGTCACCCGGTTATTTGATGGGGTGCAAAAAAAAAATTTTTATTATCCGTATACTTAAAGGGTTTCCTGGGCCAAGCAAGCTTGATAAAAAGCCACGCCAGGAACGGAGTTGTAGCCCCCGGGTTTTAAAGTTCCCAAACTTTTTATTTCCGGTGGGTGGTCTTTCCCGAGTGTTTTACTGGGGCCGGGGTAAAAAGCATGGACAAAGAAAATCAGAATTTTCGGCAGGCAGAAGTGGGGGAAAACCAAATTTTTTAAAACACAGAGGCAGGGCCCGGCGGAAAAAGGGAAAGGCAAATAACGGGGGCATGGTACACGGGTAATAGGCAAACAAAAACCTTAACCCGTAACACAGAAAACTGGGCGAGAGGGGGGGCTGTCCCTTTATATAGAAGGGCCCCCAAATAACCAATTAAGGGCCGGCCCTTTTTAAAAAATCAGTGGGCCTCGCGCCCTTTCAAGCCAACAAGGGGACTGGTGGTACGGGGTTTTTAGCCCAACCAAAACCATTTTTCGGGTGCCCGGGCCCCGCGCCGGGACCCCTGGCAAAAAAACCCCCCGGGAGCCACGCCGGAGCCCTAATATACATTTCAGATAGGTTTTTTTTTCACTTGCCAGGCCAGCTTTTCCAAAGAGCCCCCTTGCACAAAATTTGAAACAGCAATTTTGTTCCCCAGTGTATTGATAGGGAAAACCCACTTTTATTATCCTTTAAACTTTTCAGATAGGTTTTTTTTTTTTCATTTTGGGCGCAGGCCAGTTTTTTCTTTAATCCCCTTGCACTTAAATTTAAATACCAATTTTTTGAAACCCCAGGTGTTTTGTAGGCAAAAAAACCCTTTTATTCCCCTTATACTTTAGTGGGTTTTTTTTTTCACTTTGCCGGCCAGCTTGTCCATAGACCACCTTGCCTTTAAAATTTGAAAACAGCAATTTTTTTAAACCCCAGGTGATTTGATAGGGGAAAAAATCCCTTTTATTATCCTATACTTTCAGATAGGTGTTTTTTTCACTTTGGCCAGGCCACTTTGCCATAAGCCCCTTGCTTAAATTTGAAACAGCAATTTTTTAACCCAGGTGTATTTGATGGTGAAAAACTCCAATTTTTATTACCCCTTACATTTCGATAGGTTTTTTTTCACTTTGGCGCGGGCCAGCTTTGTTCAAACCACCTTGCACTTAAATTTAAAATACAAAAATTTTGTAGTCCCCCCGGTGTATTTGATAGGTGCAAAAAATCCCTTTTATATCTATACTTTTCAGATAGGTTTTTTTTCTTTTTGGGCCAGGCGCTTTGTTCATAACCCCCTTGCACAAAAATTTAAATTTCAGCAATTTTGTCGTCACCGCGGGTGAATTGTGGGTGCAAAAAATCCCTTTTATTATCCTATACTTTTCAATAGTTGTTTTTTTTTTACTTTGGCGCAGCCCTTTTTTAAAAGATCCACCTTGCACTTAAATTTGAATCAGAAATTTTTGTAGTCACTGCGGTGATTTGATAGGTGCAAAACTCCACTTTTTTTACCTATACATTTCAGAAGGTGCTTTTTTCTTTTTGGCGCAGGCCAGCTTTGTCCATAGAGCCCCTTGCAAGTAAATTTGAATACAGAAAGTTTGTAGTCACCGCAGGTGTATTTGGGGTTTAAAACTCCATTTTATTATCCGATACTTTTAGATGGGTTTTTTTTTTCTATTTGTCGCAGGCCAGCTTTTTTTCATAGATCCCCCTTGCACTTAAATTTGAATAAGCAATTTTTTCGTCATGCAGGTGTATTTGTAGGTGCAAAAAATACCTTTTTTTACCCGTAATTTAAACCCCAGGGTGGATTCGTGGCCAATGCAACGATATAGCTAAGCCACGCCAGGGAACGGAGTCTAATCCCCCCGGTTTTCACATAGCTCCCCGCAAAGCGGGATGGATTTGCTGCGGCTGGGGCTACCAGGTCTTACCCTGACGTGACTTGCTTACGGGGCGGCCCGGGGGTACAGCTGGTACAAAGAATAATCCAGAGACGTAGTCAGACAGGAGAAGGTGGGGGCAGGCGGCAGAGGTTCGGGTCAAACAGAGGGGTCAGGGCAGGGCGGCAAACAGAAAGGTCGGAGTAAGCGGGGGGATGGTACCGGTTTAATCAGGACAGAACAGCAATCCCCCTTAGAGCACGGTAAACACACCAACAAACGGCGAGAGTGCGGGGGCGTGACCTTATATAGGCCCCAGGGGCCGTCAAAAAAAAAATTAACGGCGCGGGGCCCCTTTTAAAATCCAGTCCACCCGCGCGCGGCTTTTTTCAGAGCCGGAGACGGAGGGGGCGGGTAGTAGGGGGTTTTTTAGCCCAGACACAGAAGGACCATGGTGGGGGTACCCGCGGACCCGCCCCGGACCCCGAAAAGCAGGGAGAGGGCCCGGCGGCCGCCCGCCACTCCGACATATCTTTCAGATGGGGTTTTTTTTTTTCACTGTGACGCGGCCAGCTTTGCCCAAGAGCCCCCTTGCAAAAATTTGAATACAGAAATTTTTGTGTCACCGAGCTGTATTAAGGTGAAAAAAATACCTTTTTTTATCCTATAATTTCAGATGGGTTTTTTTACATTTTGGGAGAAAGCCAGTTTTTTCAAGAGCCACCTTGCATTTAAATTTTTGAATAAGCATTTTGTAGTCACCGCAGGTGTTTTTGATAGGGCAAAAAATCCCATTTATCTTCAAATATTTTAAATACTGTTTTGCAGTGGTGCGGCCCTAGTTTTTTCAAATAACCATTTTGTACGAAATTCTGATAAAAAAATTTTTTCTAGCAATGTTCTCGTTGTCATTGCTGCGAAAAACACAATTTCTCTCAGTGTAACTTCTGATAGTTTTATTGGGCTCGTTGAATCTCAGTTTGGCGCAGATAGGCACTTGTATGATATTTTGTTGAAAACTATCAATTCCTAGTCCTACTGGGCATTGTAAATCCCTGGGACTGAAGGAGGAACACTGTTGTTTTGTCTACGGTTCTTCCACCCGGCCGCATTTCACAGGTATTCGCAAGAAACATTTCAGTTTCTAATCCTAGTTGGCTGTAGGAAATTAGAGGGAATTACGAATAGCTGGGATTTGCCGTCTTTTTAAAAAGAAGATTTCCAAAACTCCTCCATAACTTCTCAAATTTTTATCTTTCCTGAAAAATGGAGCGAATGCAGGTGGTAAGCGAGCAAAAGAGGGGGGTAGGACATAGAGGTAAAGGTACGAGAGGGTGCCCTTTCCAGTGTGGTGACAACAAGAAGCCAGTGGATCTCGGTTGCAGGACCGTCAGGCCTGTCATCGCTGGGTCAGGGCCCTGTGAATCTCAGTAACGAACGAGTCGCCATTCTGTCTTCAGTGGTTTAAAGCAACCTGCATCCAGCAGTCTTACCTCCTGGGCCTCCCAGTCACGGCCAACAAATGTCGTCATCAGCATCCGTCCAACATGAAGCGAAGGCAGCCCAAATGTCAACTCGTGTACCCACCAAAGTGGATAATCCATTTTCTGAAGACCTCTTTGATGACAAAATGCGGTTGGGTCAGAAGGCATGTTAAAAGATCAAGAGGCCAAGGAGGATGATTTTGTCTGCTCTGACGCCCAGTTACTGATGCCATCAGAGGAGGAGAAGGAAGCCGGTCAATCGGCAAAAAACCCGGGTGGTCGGCAATGCCTTGCAGTGCCTCTTGCTTGTAGCCCACAGCTCCTGGATGCAGAATGTCAGGACGACCAAGTCACCTGTGTGGATGATGATGATGACGACATTGCGAATCCATCGTGGTCTTTTCCGCAGAATTTGCTTGCGAGCGCTTCATCACTGGACGAGGAGGAAGACGATTGTCTAGTGTCAGTATGGGTCCCGCCTCAAAAAGGGAGAGGGCGGTCGCAGAAGTCCGCTAAGATGATTCCGCCAGCCACGGTAAGCTCAAACCCCGCTCCTCGCTTATCGCCGTCAAAAAGGTCCAGGACCTCTCAAGCCTGGGCCTTCTTTGAGCAAGCCTCTGATTCACCCAGCGATGTCATATGCCGCCTTTGCCGTAAACGCATCAGTAGAGGCAAGAATCTTAGGTGTTTAACCACCACCAACATGTCTAGTCACTTGCAGCGAATGCATGTGTTGAAATGGATGCAACACTTGGCCACACCGATGCCGGGCTTCCAACCACTGTCACACCCTCTGTCTCCGCCTCCTCCGCCACCACCAAGTGTTCCTCAGCTGCCCATGTCTCTCAGAGTCATGATCAGGGATCAGCTTCCACTTCAGCCTCCACCATCGCCCGAGTACCCGCAGCACCACCAGAGACCCATCCTACACATTCTTCTTCCGCCAATTCGATGACCTGCACGCCGTACAGCGGCTAGTCTAGCAGCCAGCCCTTTTGTCTTCCAGGTTTGGAGCAGAAGAACACTTTAACCCAAACCATCCCAAAGCCAAAAGCCTGAATGTCGCATTGCCAGGCTTTTTGCCTTGGAAATGTTTGCCTTACCGTCTGGTGGACACAGATGGGTTCCGCCACGTCATGGCCCTTGCCTGCCCCCAATACCAATGCCGAGCAGGCATTTCTTTTCCAGAAAAGTGTCCCTGCCCTGGCCAGCCACGTGGGCCCTCTAAAATTTCAAGTGCGTTGTCTGCATCTGTGGCCGGAAAATTCCATCTGACCACCAACACATGGACTAGTAAGCACGGCCAAGGCCGCTATATCTCTGTGACAGCTCACTGGGTGAGCTGGGTGGATGGTGGTGATGGTGGTTCTCAGGCTCGGCTCACGCTCTTCAAAACCACAGGGATGGTGCAGGGCTCTTTCCCCCAAGGTCCTCTGGTGGCATCACGTGCCCAGTGAAACCAGTCCGTTTGAAATTAATCTGTCTTGGGGACCGTTCACACACAGGTCAGGAGCTGTGGAGGCTCTCCGCAACGAGCCCGAGCGCTGGCTGGGTGACAAGAACCTTGTGCCGGCAAGGTGGTGTTGCGATAACGGCGAAATCTCCGGGCCCCGCCCTTAAGATCGGTAGGCTGAAGCAACCCCTTGCCTGGCAAATGTCATGAACCTCGTCGTCCAGAAATTTCTAAAGAGCTACCGGGTCGGGGACTGCCTGCTGAGGAAGGCTCGCGGTCTGAGTTCGCACTTCCGCCGTTCGCACCCTGCTTCGTCCCGCCTGGCTGCTTTGCAGTGTCAGCTCGGCCTCCCCGTCAACCGTCTCATTGTTGACGTGGAAACACACTGGAATTCCACCCTCCACATGCACCAGCGATTGTGGCAGCAGTGCAATGCCATTACGCAGTACGAAGTGACACATGGCCTGAAAAGCAAAAGGTGCGACCTGGGGGTGTTGAGCCCCCGAGGTGGAGGCAGGTAAAAGAGCTCTGCACCATCCTTGCCAGTTTGGAAGAAGCCACCAAAATGGTCAGTGCGGACAATGCCCTTGACAGCATGAGCATTGTGGTGATCTTAGTTCTGGAACGATCGTTGGACACTCTGAAACATCAGGTCCCGCCAGCGACGGCGGAGGAGACAGACGCAGATGCAGACACGGAGCATTTCTCTCCGTCGAATCCACAAGGTCCCGACAGTTTCACAATTTTATCGGTCTTCATTAGGAAGTGGTTCAGGGTCCAGGGCTAGTGCAAGGCGGCGCATCAGCTCTCAGGGTGCATCATCTGAGGCAAGTCAGGGCTGTGTTGAAGCTGTGCAGGAGGAACGGGATGAGGAAGAGGAGGAGGAAGAGGTATTCCTAGACACCGACGTTACCGACGTCCCTGCCTGAAAGCGTTGCCAATTGAGGTGGAGAAGTGAGGAAGATCATTGCTAGGCCCCTGACCAAGGGTTGGGAAATCAAGGGTCCCTCTCACATAGGCTGATTCTTCATTTCCTCCAACATGATCTCGCATTAAGGCCCTCAAAATGAACAACAGTTACCTGGTGGCCACCCTCCCTGGATCCCCGGTACAAAACCAAACTCAGCACTTTTCCCTTTCCCCCCACCCAAATAGAGAGTAAAATGCAGGAAATGGAGACCTTGCTGATTTATCAACTGGAGACATCTGATTCGTATGCTTCCGTTCTTCAAATGTCACGGGGAACGTCAGCGACGTGACAGCAGTAAGTGCCAAGTAGCCGTAGCGGCAGCAGCAGCAGGCAATGTGGCAGAAGCCTAATGGGTGACCTTGGCAATCTTTATTTACCACCTCACCAAAAGCATGCAATGCAGGGCACACATACAACACACAGAGACCACTTAAGATCATGGTGCAAGACCAACTGCGTCTCAACACCGATTTTTTTGGGTGTGTTCCGGACCCAAAACGACTCCTGGGTATCCAAAATGGATGAATGGCCCGAGCTTCGCTCGCCACGCCATAGAGGTGTTGTCCTGCCCAGCAGCCAGCGTCATATCTGAGCGGACCTTCAGCACAGCTGGATCAGTCATTACAGACAAATGCATCCGGCTTTCCACAGATGATGTGGATCGTTTGACTTTCATCAAGATGAATCAGGCATGGATCTCTGATGATGTTGTAGCCCCAATTGCCGAGGTCACCGATTAGTTGCCGGTCTACTTCACATTCCTCTTCAAACAGAAATGGTCCTCTTGAAAAATGTTTTTTAAAATGATCAATTCTCTCTGCAGTTTTTAGTCTCAGTTCCAAAAAGATCATTTTGCTGGTTTGGCGGTGTGGATACTGTAAAAGACACCAAGGTTTCATGACAAAACCATATTCCATTTACTCACTTTATCTTTAGAATTTTTCACATTGTCAATGGTTTTGAGGTCATGTTGCTGTGAGATACAGCTATAATCATGGTCCTTTGGAACAGAAATGTGGCTTCTAAGTGGCATTTCTCCCTCACAATTTTTAACAGTGGCTGAGAAGTCATTTTTGTAATTTTATGGGTCATGCTGCTTTGAAATGCAGCAATACACTGAGGTCCTATTATAAAAATTTTTTGCTTTAACAGACATTTGTTCTTCACAATTGCCCAAAAAGTGGCTAAAAGGGTCATGTTTTAAATTTTTTGGGGGCATTTTGCTTTGAAATGCAGCAATACCACGGGTCCTATTCTAAAAAATGTGGTTTTTAACAGACATTTGTTCTTCACAATTGTCAAAAGTGGCTTAGGGTAATGTTTTGATTTTTTGGGGGCATTTTGCTGTGAAATGTAGCTATACTACAGGTCCTATTTTAAAAATGTGTTTCTAACAGACATTTGTTCTTCACAATTGTCAAAATTGGTCAAGGGTCATGTTTTTGAATTTTTGGGGCATTTTGCTGTGAAATGCAGCTATACTACAGGTCCTATTCTAAAAAAAATGTGGTTTCTAACACACATTTGTTCTTCATAATTGTGAAAAGTGGCTCAAGGTTCATGTTTTGAATTTTTGGGGGCATTTTGCTGTGAAATGCAGCTATACTACAGGTCCTATTCTAAAAAATGTGGTTTTTAACAGACATTTGTTCTTCACAATTGTCAAAAGTGGCTCAAGGGTGATGGTGCTGTAAAAAAACAGGAATAGGTAGGACACTGTTAATGGACTCATATTGCAAAATGACTTGTTTTTGCAAGATCTTTAAAATAGCTAGTAGTGAGACAACCCATTTAATACAATTAAAAAAAAAGATAAACAAAGACGTGGTGGGATTCCATCCTATTTTACAAATGTGTTTTCTAGAATTAAACTACTGTACTGGCATGTACAAAATAGCTGATACAAATATTCCTCTGAATTGTACAAGGGAGGTACAGGAAGACTTGAACAGATGTAGGTTACCCAGGACAGGTCTAGTCGATGTCCAGTTCAACTAAAATGGTGGTTAAAAGACTCCTTTTCCCAGCACTTTTTAATCTGTGGGTCAGACAGGTTTAATCTTTTTAAAATAAACTAAGACACCACCATAGTGGCTAACCTACCCAGGTGTTCTTAGATTTCTTCCCGAGCGCTACTTCCCTCCTTTTAGTAATAGAAATTATACTTCTGCCGTGGATCCTCAGAGCGGAGTGTATCCTCTTGAGTGGAGAGTCTTATGGCTGCTGTTTGATGGGAAACCTGAGGTCCTATCGATATATGCTTGATATATGTGTTGTACCATACTGTACAACTTCATAAGGTGAGCGGCCCATATTACATCTTTGGGAGCTTTGTTTTTTTTTTCACTTGATTGCGCTCTCCTTTATATCCTCTCCAGCGATATCAATTTTTAATCTGTGGGTCAGACAGGTTTAATGGTCATACTGTGGTACAGAACAGGTATAGTCAATGTCCAGTTCAACTAAAATGGTGGTTCAAAGACTCCTTTTTCCGGCACTTTTGAATCTGGGGGTCATGCAGGTTTGGGGCTCATGCTGTGGCCCAGGACAGGCATAGTCAATGTCCAGTTCAACTAAAATGGTGGTTCAAAGACTCCTTTTCCCAGCACTTTTTAATCTGTGGGTCAGACAGGTTTAATGGTCATACTGTGGTACAGAACAGGTATAGTCAATGTCCAGTTCAACTAAAATGGTGGTTCAAAGACTCCTTTTCCCAGCACTTTTTAATCTGTGGGTCAGACAGGTTTAATGGTCATACTGCGGTCCAGGACAGGCATAGTCAATGTCCAGTTCAACTAAAATGGTGGTTCAAAGACTCCTTTTTCAGGCACTTTTTAATCTGGAGGTCAGATAGGTTTAAGGGTCATGCTGCGTTCCAGGACAGGGATAGTCAATGTCCAGTTCAAGTAAAATGATGGTTCAAATCATACTGCCTTCTGGCACTTTTTAATTTGTGGGTCATGCAGGTTTAAGGGTCATGCTGTGGTACAAGACAGGGATAGTGAATGGTCTGTGATAGTGATGAGCGATTACGTTGACTATCGTCATCGGGTCGATAGTCGATATCGGCAATTAGCAAGACGATTTCCGATAGTCGATAATAGATTATCGCCGATGACCATTAAAGTCTATGGGAGAGGAACAACATCTTCATTCTTACACCCAAACAGGGCTGGAGAAGCTGGAATTGACATCCACAACAGTCAAATGGATACGTGCTACATCTTAGGCAACACACTTAGGTTATAAAAGCCACCGACACAAAGTCACACACCAATCACTATCCCTGTCGTGTACCCCACCCTGACCCTTCCACCTGCATCACCAACAAATTAAAAAGTGCCAGAAGGCTGTATGATTTGAACCATCATTTTACTTGAACTGGACATTGAATATCCCTGTCCTGGAACGCAGCATGAGCCCCAAACCTGCATGACCCCAGATTAAAAAAGTGCGGAAACAGGGACGTCTTTCAACCACAAGTTTAGATGAACTGGACATTGACTTACCTGTTCTAACCACAGTATGGACCATTAAACCTGTCTGACCCACGATTTAAAAAGTGCTGGGAAAAGGAAGAGTCTTTGAACCACCATTTGTAGTTGAACTGGACATTGGACTATACCTGTGTGGGGCCACGCATGAACCCAAACCTGCATGACCCCCAGATTTAAAAAGTGCCAGACAAAGGAGTTTTTCAACCCACCCATTTTAGTTTCATTGGGGACATAGACTTCCCTGTCCTGTGCCACAGCATGATCCCCTAACCTGATGACCTCCAGATTATAAAGTGCCGGAAAAAGGAAGTCTTTCAACCACCATTTTAGTTTCACTGGATATTAGACTATCCTCTTGTCCTGGGCCACAGCATGAGCCCTTCAAACCTGGCATGACCCCAGATTAAAAAAGTGCCGGAAAAAGGAGTCTTTGAACCCAACCATTTTAGTTGAACGGACAATTGACTATATCTGTCCTGGGCCACCGCATGAAGCCCCAAAACCTGCATGACCCCAGATTTAAAAAGTGCCGAGAAAAGGGAGTTTTGACCCCATTTTAGTTGAAACTGGACATTGACTATAATCTGTCCTGGGCCACAGATGTGCCCCCAAACTGCATTGACCCCCAGATTTAAAAAGTGCCGGAAATAGGAGTCTTTAACCACCATTTTAGTTGAAGCTGGACATTAAACTATATCTGTCCTGTAGCGCAGTATGAACCATTAAACCTGGAGTGATCCCAGATTAAAAGAGTGCAGAAAAAAGGAGTCTTTGAACCACCATTTTAGTTGAAATGGATTTGACTATAACCGGTCTAGCTGTAACCTACATTTGTTCAAGTTTCCTATACCTCCTTGTACAATTCCGAGGAATATTTTGTATCAAGCTATTTTTGTACGCAAGTTTTTTAGTAGTTTTATTTCTAGAAAAAATTTTTAAAATAGTATGGAATCCTACCACATCTTTGTTTTCTCTTTTTTTTAAATTGGTATTAAATTGGTGTCTCACTACAGGAATTGCTAGCTATTGTTAAAGATCTTGCAAAAACAAGTCATTTTGCAATATTGTGTCCATTAACAGTGTCCTACCTTATTCTGTTTCTGACAGCAAAATGCCCCCAAAAAAATTCAAACATGAACCCTTGAGCCACTCTTTTGACCAATTGTGAAGAACCAATGTCTGTTAGAAACAATTTTTTTCGAAAAATAGGTCCTGTTCGTCTAGCTGCATCTACACAGCAAAATGCCCCAAAAATTTACAACATGAACCTTGAGCCACTTTGACAATTGTGAAAACCAACTGTCTGTTAGAAAACCACATTTTTTTACAATAGGACCTGTCGTCTAGCTGCATATCACAGCAAATGGCCCCAAAAATTACAAAACATGAACCCCCCTTGAGCCACTTTTTGACAATTGTGACGAAAAAGGTCTGTTAGAAACCACATTTTTAGAATAGAACCTTGTAGTCTAGCTGTATTTCACAGCAAAAATGCCCCCAAAAATTCAAATCATGACCCTCTTAAGCCACTTTTGACATAGTGAAGAACAAATGTCTGTTAGGAAACCACATTTTTTAGAATAGGACCTGTAGTCTAGCTGCATTTCATGCAAAATGCCCCCCAAAAAATTCAAAACATGACCTTTGAGCCACTTTGACAAATGTGAAGAATCAAAATGTCTGTTAGAGACCACATTTTTTAGAATAGGACCTGTGTATTGCGCATTTCAAAGAACATTGGACCCCAAAAAATTAATAAAAATGACTTCTCAGCCATGTTAAAAATTGTGAGGGAGAAATGACTTTAAACAGGCCACATTTCTGTTCCAAAGGACCATGATTATAGCTGTATCTCCACAGCACCATGACCTCAAAACCAGTTGACAATGCGAAAAATTCTAAAGATGAAGTGAGTAAATGGAATACGGTTTGTCATGAAACCTTTGCTGTCTTTTACAGTTCTCCTACAGCAAAACCAGCAAATGAACTTTTGGGAACTGAGAATAAAAAATGCAGTAAGAAATGATCATTTGAAAAAAAAAGTTTTCAAGAGGACCATTTCTGTCTTGAGAGGAATGTGAAGTAGATCCGGCAACTAACGGTTGACCTCGGCCAATTGGGGCCACAACATCCATCAGAGATCCATGCCTGATTCATCTTGATAAAAGTCAAACGATCCACATTATTCTGTGAGAGGAAAGCCGGATGCGTTTGTCTGTAATGACTCCTCCAGCTGTGCTGAAGGTGAACCGCTCAGATATGACGATGGCTGCGGGCAGGGAAAACACATCTATGGCGTGGCGAGCGAGCTGGGCCATTCATCCATTTTGGATACCCTGAAGTCAATGGGGTCCGGACAAATCCAAAAACATCGGTGTTTGAGACGCAGATAGTCGTGCACCATGATCTTAAGCTAGGTCTCTGTGTGTTGTATGTGTGCCCTGCATTACATGCGTTGGTGAGGTGGTAAAATAAGATTGCCAGAGGTCACCATTAGGCTTCTGCCACATGTCTTATGTGCTGCCGCTACGCTACTTGGCACTCTACTGCTGTCACGTCGCTGATGTTGTTCCTCCGTGACATTTGAAGAAACGTGAAAGCAGACGCAAACAGATGTCTCCAGTTGATCAATCAGCAAGGTCTGCATTTCTGCATTTTACTCTCTAATGGGGTGGTTGGGAAGGGAAAGTGCTGAGTTTTGTTTAGTACGGGGATCAGGGGAGGGTGGCCACCCAGTAACTGTTGTTCATTTGATGGCATTAATGCGAGGATATGTTGGAGGAAATTGAGCATTCCAAGCATCATTGAGAGATGGAGCCTTGATTTCCCAAGCTCTGGGTCTTTGAGAGGCACTAGCAAACTGATCTTCCTCATCTTCCTCCTCGCCCGAAATTCGCGCCAAACTCTTTTCAAGGCAGGACTTCGTACGTTGTGTCTAGGAATACCTCCTCCACCTCGCTCTTCCTCCGGAACAGCTTCAAACAGCTGACTTGCCTCAGATGATGCACCTAAAGCTGATACGCCACTATGCACTAGCCCTGGACCCCGAACCATTGCCTAATGAAGACCATTAAAATTGTATAAAAAACTTGTCGGGCCTTGTGGATTCGCACGGCGAGAGAAAGCTCCGTGTCCGCATCTGTGTCTGTCTCCCCTCCGTCATGGTGGGACCTGATGTTTCAGAGTGTCAAACGACTCGTTCTGATCTAAGATCACCACAATGCTCATGCTGACAAGGCATTGTCCGCCACTGGACCAAATTTGGTGGCTTCTTCAAAAATTGGCAAGGTGGTGCAGAGCTCTTTCCCTGCCTCCTCTCGGGGGCTCAACACCCCGAGGTCCGCACCGTGCTTGTCAGGCCAGGTGTTCACTTCGTACTGCGTAATGGGATTGTGCTGCTGCCACAAATCGCTGGAGCATGTGGAGGGTGGATGGGAACTTCCAGCGTGTTGCCACGGTCAAATAATGAGACGGTTGACGGAGTGAGGGCCGAGCTGACGCTGCAATGCAGCCAGGCGGGACGAAGAAGGGTGCGAACGGCGGAGTGCGAACTCAGACCTCGAGCCTTTCCTCAGCAGGCCGAGTCCTGACCCGGGTACCTCTTTTAGAAATTTCTGGACTACAAGGTTCATGACATGGGCAGGCAAGCGATGTGCTCCAGGCCTAATTGATCTTAAAGGGCGGCCGAGCAGATTTCGCCCGTTTATCGACACCACTTGCCTGGCACAAAGGTTCTTGTCACCCAGCCAACGCTCGGTCTCACGGCCAGGTTTCTTGGGACGTTGATGCCCCCCCCCCCCCCCCCCCCCCCCTCCACCAGAGGACCTTGGGGGGGACAAAGCCCTGCCACCATCCCTTCGGTTTTGAAGAGCAGTGCGCCGAGCCTACGGCCACCTTCCCACCAGAGACATCCCCCAAGTCCACCCAGTGAGCTGTCACAGAGGATATAACGGCCTTGGCTGTGCTTACTAGTCCATTTGCCGGTGGTCAGATGGACTTGTTCCGGGGACAGGATGCAGACAAGGTGCTTGAAATTTTAGATGAGACGTGGGGGGCTGGCCAGGGCGAGGTGGCTTTTCTGGGCAAAGTAAATGGCATGCTCTGCATCTGGGTCATTGGGGCAGGGCAAGGGCCATGACGTGGCGGAAGCATCTGTGTCCACCAGCGGAAAAAAAGGCAACATTTCAAGGCCAAAAGCTGGCAATGCGACATTTCAGACTTTTGCTTGGATGGTTTGGGTTAAAGTGTTTCGTCTGCTCAAATCTTGGAAGACAGAAGGCTCGGCTGTGGACTGGCGCTGTACGGGGCAGGTTTTAAATCTGGCGGAAGGAGAAGGTGGTAGGATGGGTCTCTGGTGTTGTGCTGGTGGGTACTCGGGAAAACGGTGGAGGCTGAAGCGTGGAGGCTGATCCTGATCATGACTCTGAGAGACATGGGCAGCTGAGGAACGCTGGTGGTGGCGGAGGAGGAGGCGGGAGGACAGAGGGTTGGACTGTGGTTGGAAGGCCCGGCGTCGGGTTTCTGGCTTTTTTGGCCAAGGGTTGCCTCCATTTCAACTTCATACATTCGCTGCATGTGACTAGACATGTTTGTGGTTGGGTTAAACTAAGATTCTTGCCTCTACTGATGCGTTTTATGGCACAGGCGGCATATGACAGCGCTGGTGAATCGAGGCTTGCTCAAGAAGGCCCAGGCTTGAGAGTCCTGGACCTTTTTGACGGCGATAAGTGAGGAGCGGGGTTTCTGCTGACCGTGGCTGGCGGAATCATATCAGCGGACTTCTGCGACCGCAGGTGACTTGGTCGTCCTGACATTCTGCATCCAGGAGCTGCTGGCCACAAGCAAGAGGCACTGCAAGGCATTGCCAACCGCCCTGGATTTTTGCCGATTGACCGGCTTCCTCCCTCCTCCTGATTGGCACTCAGTAAACTGGGCGTTGCAGAGCAGACAAAAATCGTCCTCTTGCGGCCTCTGATCTTTTAACATGCTTCTGACCCCAACCGCAATTTTGTCATCAAAGAGGTCTTCAGATCATGGATTATCCACAGTGGTGGGTACACGATGTTGACATTTGGGCGGCCTTCGCTTCATGTTGGACGGATGCTGATGAGTGCTGATGACGACTTTTGTTGGCCGTGATGGAAGGACGTGGAGGTAAGACTTGCTGGATGCAGGTTGCATTAACCCCTGAAGAACAGATTGGGCGACGCTGTTCGGTACAGAGATTCACAGGGCCCTGACCCAGCGATGACAGGCCTGACGGTCCTGCAACTGACGATCCACTGGCTTGCGTGTTGTCGCCAGCACTGGAAGGAGCACCTTCTCTCGTACCTCTACCTCCATGTCCTACCCCCCTCTTTGCTCGCTTACCACCTGCATTTCGCTCCATGTTCAGAAAGATAAAAATTTGAGAAGGTATGGAAGAGTTTTTGAAAGTCTCTTATTAAAAGACGGCAAATCACAGCTATTCTTAAAGCCCTCTAATTTCCTACAGCCAACTAGGATTAGAAACTGAAATGTTTCTAGCGAATACCTGTGAAATGCGGTCTGGTGGAAGATCCATAAGACAAAATCAACAATGTTCTTCCTTCAGTCTCAGGGATTTACAACTGCCCAGTAGGACTAGGAATTGATAGTTTTCAACAAAATAACATACAAGTGCGCTATCTGCGCCAAACTGAGATTCAACGAGCCCAATAAAACTATTCAGAAGTTACACGGATGAGAAATTGTGTTTTTTGCAGCAATGACAAACGAGAACAGTTGCTAGAAAATTTTTCTATCAGAATTGTCGTACAACGTGGCTATTTGAAAAAACTAGGGCCGCACCACGTGCAATACAGCTATTTAAAAACTATTCGGATAATAAAAGGTATTTTTTGCACCTATCAATACACCTGCGGTGACTACAAAATTGCTGTATTCAAATTTAAGTGCAAGGTGGCTCTATGAACAAAGCTGGACTGCGCCAAAGTGAAAAAAACACCTATCTGAAATGTATACGGATAATAAAAGGTATTTTTTGCACCTATCAATACACCTGCAGTGACGACAAAATTGCTGTATTCAAATTTAAGTGCAAGGTGGCTCTATGAACAAAGCTGGACTGCGCCAAAGTGAAAAAAACACCTATCTGAAATGTATACGGATAATTGTCAGGGCTAGGCTGTGCTCAGGCTGCAGGGATCAACAGGCTGCAGCAGCTGATGCACGATCCCACCCTGATACACTTGCTGCTGACAACTCTGTGAGTGACAGGGGCCCAGCACTCCTGACAGGGGGCGAGTTGCACCAGCCAATGGGAGGACCCGGAGGCCGCCCCCAATCAGCTGCAGGGGCGGTATAGGAAATCCTATTTAAACCCCCTGAAGGCTGGGTGCTGCCCCTGTGATATTCCTGGCTACCTTGTTATTTGTTTTTGTGTTTGCTTATCCTATTCTGACCTCGGTCTGTTCCCCTGACCCCGGTTTGTCTCCTGATTTGTGCCTCGCTCCGTTGTTTTTGACCTCGGCTTGTTTACGTTTATCCCTCTGGTTCTGATTTGTGGCTTTGGCGTTCCTATTTGATATTCACCCGGACTGTCTGACTATTCTACTTCCTACGGCCCCATCACTTTAGCAGAGCAGGGACTGTCGCCCAGTTGCCGTCTGCCGCCTAGGGCAGCACGTCAAGTAGGCAGGGACAGTGGGCTGGGTTCCAGTTAGGGCTCACTGCACCTCCCTTGACGTGACAATAATAAAAGGTATTTTTTGCACCTATCAATACACCTGCGGTGACTACAAATTTAAGTGCAAGGTGGCTTTATGAACAAAGCTGGACTGCGCCAAAGTAAAAAAAAACACCTATCTGAAATGTGTATGGATAATAAAAGGTATTTTTTGCACCTATCAATACACCTGCAGTGACGACAAAATTGCTGTATTCAAATTTAAGTGAAAGGTGGCTCTATGAACAAAGCTGGACTGCGCCAAAGTGAAAAAAACACCTATATGAAATGTATACGGATAATAAAAGGTATTTTTTGCACCTATCAATACACCTGCAGTGATGACAAAATTGCTGTATTCAAATTTAAGTGCAAGGTGGCTCTATGAACAAAGCTGGACTGCGCCAAAGTGAAAAAAACACCTATCTGAAATGTATACGGATAATAAAAGGTATTTTTTGCACCTATCAATACACCTGCGGTGACGACAAAATTGCTGTATTCAAATTTAAGTGCAAGGTGGCTCTATGAACAAAGCTGGACTGCGCCAAAGTGAAAAAAAACACCTATCTGAATGTATAGGGATAATAAATGGTATTTTTGGCACCTATCAATACACCTGTGGTGACTAAAAAATTTGGTATATTCAAATTTAAGTGCAAGGTGGCTTATGAACAAAGCTGGACTGACCAAAAGTGAAAAAAACACCTATCTGGAATGTATACGGATAAAAAAAAGGTTTTTTTTTGCACTATCAATACACCTGCGGGAGGTGTTTCGACCCAAAATTGCTAAGTATTCAAATTTAAGGAAAAAGGTAGGCCTTATTGAAAAAAAGCTGAAAAACTGCGCCAAAGGGGGAAAAAAAAAAACACCTATCTGAATGTTATAGGATAATAAAAGGTATTTTTTGCATTATCAATACAACCTGCGGTGACGACAAAATTGCTGTATTAAATTTAAGTGCAAGGTGGCTCTATGAACCAAAGCTGGACTGCCCAAAAATGAAAAAAAACCTATCTAAAATTTTATACGGATAATAAAAGGTATTTTTTGCATATACATACCCCTGCGGTGACACAAATTGTTAATTCAAATTTAAGTGCAAGGTGGCTCTATGAACAAAGCTGGACTCGCCAAAAGTAAAAAAAACCCCATCTGAAATGTATACGGATAATAAAATGTATTTTTTTGACCTTTCAATACCCCTGCGGGTGACGACAAAATTGCTGTATTCAAATTTAAGTGCACGGTGGCTCTATGAACAAAACTGGACTGCGCCAAATTGAAAAAAACACCTATCTGAAATGTATACGGATAATAAAAGTTGAGTTTTGCACTTATCAAATACACCTGCAGTTACTAGAAAAGATCTGTATTCTAATATAAGTACAGGCTGCACAACTTACAAGTAATTTTCACCAAAAAACTGGCCCAAAAAGTGTTAATAAAAACCATTGCAATGCAGGGTCTATACCCAGTCTGGGCTGCACAATATCCACTCTCCTTTAAAGAGCCTGTCTGTCTGTCTGTGTTCTCCCGCAGCCCCCGCCCCCCCTCCCCCGCAGCTGTACAGCTCTAGATGCTCCTTTAAAATTCTCAGCCTAAGTAAAATTAAAATTTTGCAAATCTCTAATCTACCTAAGTTCTAATGTTCACAACTAAAAACATAAATTGTCTGTGTGAACAAATAGAACAGTTTCGTGAGCTGTTTTGAGAGAGACCGAGCACACGTCCTGCTCTTATGGATACACAGAAACATATGAGGCTGAACAGGAAGGGCTGTTCTATGTAAAAAAGAGGTCATGTGATTTTTCCAGCCAATCGCAACCATACACATCCCAGTCATGACGTCGCACACCCAGCTCACCCTGCTCTATGCTCTAAGCTGATTTGCTGGCCGCCAAAATGACAGGAAGCGCTGAAAATGGCGCGATATTAATAGATTATGCGCAGATTTTCACCTAAATTATCGCGTGATCGAAAAAATCCGATCAACATAAAAACCGTGCCGTTTTCAACTTTGTCGATAATAATCGCTCAACACTAATTGTGATGCTTATGGTCACTTCATGTAGACTTTATACTGCACTTTATGTATGACACCTTTATTGCTTTTTTTGTATATACTTTTTAATTGACTTTAAGCAAAGTTGTATGGTGATTTTATCGGGTATATAATTATGCTACAATGGGGCAATTACCAAGACAGTTGTGGACACCGAATATGTCTCACATGTCAATACATCAATACAGGAAATACATTTGAATCTTATGTCACCAGTAAAACTTACAGCGTCCAACAATATATAAATTGCAACACTAAGTTTGTGGTATACCTCATCTCCTGTGAAATATACCGAGTGCAGTACGTTGGATGTACCACCAATCCTTTAAAAGTAAGAATTAGACGGCACATATCGGATGCACGTAAGGACATGTGGCGACACAACATGTCAGCAGTTTCTAAACACTTCTAAGAGGTCCACGCTGGTGATCCGACAGCTTTTAAATGTATGGGCATAGAAAGGGTCTTTTCTGCCGAACGGGGAGGAAATCAAAGAGATGGGTTTTCTGAAATGCAGAGGCCAAATGGATATTTAGACTAGGAAAAGACAACCGCACGGCCTCAATCTAAAATATGATATTTTTATGTCACTATTAATACAGACTTATGCGCATATACATACATATATATGTACACACTGTCGTACGTTTTTTCAGATTTTTTCTCTTTTATCTGATTTTTATAGTTCTTTCTCCTTTTTTTTCTCATACCATATTACTATAAACTTATGGAACTTAATCTCAAAGATATGTGCCGTCTGAGTATTATTGTTTTTATCGTTTTTTGTATATTTGAACATATGTTGTTTATGCATATATTTGTGATTCTGGGCAACATATAGTTAACACATGGAAACGATGACGTATGTCGGAAAACCTATTTAAACCTATGGTGAAAATAAGAGGTGTAGACCAAGGGCAAGTATTATTACTGAAATGCGTCGGTCGGTTCACCACCCAGGCGAGGGACATGTGTGACCCTTGAATGTTAAGGTTGTAGACTGTCTATTCATATGGAATATTTATGGATATGCCTTTTTAATGGAAATGAATTAAAAGTTAATACGTTTTAATACAAGCTGCATATACGTATCCTCTATCCTGTTACAAGTTGGATGCTGGTCTTTTCGTATAATTGGATTGTGGCAAATGTAATGTTTTACATGCTCTCCAGCACATTTATTATGTGTCTTAGACAGTTTTAACAACTTCTGTACCTCTTCTGACAAAATGAGCGTGGTCTGTGTAAAAGAGGTTGGGCTTGGTTGGAAAGGGGCGTAGCTTAGTTTGTGACATTGTGCACCAAAATTTTGCCATAATTAGTGACATAAAGTAAGCCATATCACAAAATAAAGCTTTTAATAATGTGCATTAAAATATAAAAATTCCACCTAGCACAATGTATTATGGCCAGTCTGATCCCGGTCACCATACAACACAATATAATATGTTACTGAATAATGCATTAAATTGTGAAGATGTCACCTACAATTTCACCTTCCAAGAAGAAAGTTTCCATTGATCCTCTTACTTTTTATGCCGGGATAGAAGGTAGTCCACTGGAAGCAGAGAGTAGTTGGCAATATATACTGCGTCTATAATATCCTACTCTGTTCCTACTATTGTAGAGTGGAATAATCACCCCGAAAATGGCGGTCCCGCTAACCCAAGTACTCTACTTAGTACGCCCTATATATCCCTTGTAACGGTAGTCCCCACGACCTGCGCGTCGGGGCACACCCGCATCCCCGCAGCTCCAGCTGCGGGTGGCGCTGCGACCCAGTCTTCGGGCCACGGACACAGTCACAGTTCCGTCTCCTAGGGGGCGAGCACACGATGCTGCAGTTAAATTTAAAGGGACAGCGCGCCGGTGATTTGTTGTCACCAGACGCTGACCCTATTTAATTCTTGCCCCTTCCTCGAATTCCTGCCATATCGATAGTGCCCTATAGCCTTGAGAGGAAGCGTTTCCATCATGTTTATTGCTTATTCCATGTACTGTATCATTAGTCTCTGTCCCTCGACCACGAACCTTTGCCACCCATCCGGACCTTCCTGTCTGCCTGTCCCCGACTACGAGCTTGCTTCACGATTTTGTACCACGCTACACCTCGGCTTCCACCACAAGCAAGTCACGTCAGGGGAAGCGAGCTGGTAGTGTTCCGCTGCAGCAAGTCCATGCTGCCTTGCGGCGGCTCTCTGGTGAATACCGGTTCTACGTAGACTCCATTCCCTGGTGTCTCTTATATTAAAGCTTGTGGTGGTCCAGTGGATCCACATCTCTGGTCAGCTGTTATGGTAGACCCACCGTTACATCCCTAGCTCCCAAAACAATAAAGTGGCAAACCAAACATATACAAAAGACCATATCATAAAATTAAAAGTTAAAACCCAATGCATTTCCCCCACTAGAATAGATAACAGGGGTGGGTTCATCAGGGGATATAATATAAACTTCTAAAGATATTCAGAAGGTAGTAATAACCTTCCACTTCCACTGTGGAAGGTTACCTTCCGAATATCTTTAGAAGCTCTACTGGACTACCTTCGAGTGGACCAAATTTTTATCCCGGCATCAAAAGCAGGAGGATCCATAGAAACTTTCTTCTTGGAAGACAAGTGGCGAAACTGTGACATCTTCACAATTTAATGCATTATTCAGTAACAGAATATATTATTTTGTATGGTGACCGGGAACACATCGGCCATAATATATTGCTAGGTGGAATTTTTATATTTTAATGTATATTATTAAAATGTATATTTTAAGTCAGTGGCATTTTCTGTGATAGCACTTTTGAGAGCAGTGGTGTTGTTTATCTAAGAATGTCGGTGAATTTGATCATAAAGTAAGCCAACTAAAGTGTGGTGTGAAGTTAAACTAGACGGTTTTCAGATGTGCCCGATTTATAAACACCATGATAAATGTGGCATATGTAAGACTGTCAAGTCTATGTATATATTTGGACTTATTAGTTAATATAAAGTGGTACTTTAATGAAAAATAAAGCAATATATTTGGAAACTGTCTTCATTTACTGTTCCCTATGTGTTAAAAGCTAATCTTTGTAGTGAGACAATCTCTTAGTCAGTATAAGTGTGGGGACCAACCTGATGACTGTTGCCACTCCTATAGTTATGCCACTGATGAAGATATTGTACACTAATCCATTTTTACCCATAGTGTTTCCATTAACTGATTAGACAGTGAATCATATTGCTATTCAACGGTAATGTGGTAATGGTTACATTTTCCAGCTTAGTGTTATAAAACCTATTTTATTTTTTTCAGATAAACATAACAATATTCAGTAGAACTGTATATTAATGTGACTCCACTTCCATAACATAATTGTTATTTATTGTCTATACGAAACACAAGAAGGAAGACTGAAACAGAAAAAACATATGTTGCCTATAGCAACTAACCAAATCACAGTGTTCATTTCTTGTAACGCTTTTGAAAAATGATCACTACACAGTGATTGTGTTCTATGAGCAATAGAAACATTTATTCTTTTAGACAGCTGTCATAAATCCGCCTCATAATTTTCTAATGTCCCAGAAGCCGCAATAGGACGCATAAGCTGATGTCTATGGTGTGGGAAATGGTGGGGTTCTGATGTCACCTGTGGAGTTACAATTATACACTAGTGACACCTTTCTATTTCATCAGCAAGAAAATGTGTAAGGATATTTGGCAAATAAGTTATGTACAAAGTGTTGAACAGGTGAATAAGTAATGTATCTGTTAATTGTATCTGCTAAACTGTTAATTATCTGCTAACATGCTAATTATATACATTACTATGATATTATAACCTTTCTTTCTAACACTTGCCCTGGGAGGCTAATTATCATCTGCCCTGGTTGGCTTTGGTCTATTGAAATTCATTATATAATAGGTTTGAAGAAATGAAAGTGTCTCTTAAAGCATAATATGAATTGCTTATTAACTATTAAATGAACTTAGTGGGGGGCATCTTCACGATAGACGTTCATATTTTCCCTATAAACTGTTCTCACTGGAAATAAAAAATTTTATTAGAAACCTACACAACACTACGTATGTTGAAGAAGTATATAATAAAACATGATATCCAATTATATTTTACACCGATCAACCATAATATTAAAACCACAGGTAAGGTAAACAACAGTGATTTCAACGGTGATGTACTGGAAGAAGGAACAATGGGCAAGCATAAATATGTAAGTGACGTTGAAAAGGGCCAAATTGTGATGGCTTCACAACTGGGTCAGAGCACCTGCAAAACGGCAAGTGTTTCCAGAATTAAAGGGGTGTTCTCACCAAGCCACAGGCAGCTTCAGAGTTACACTTCTTGTTCAGGCTGTGAGTGGTTCTATAGCATTGATTGATATATCAGCTCTGCTTTTCCTAGGTGACCTTGACACAGTGACATGACTACTGGAGGTCTGTAAATTGTAGTGCACAAGGCTACAGAGCTCTAAACATTAAATCTTAGCATTTATTTAGCTAAACAAGGCTTCTGTGCTAAAGATAAGACTCTGCAGGGAGTGACTCAGCATGGTCAGACATCTGCTTAGATCAATCGGATTAAAGACAGAGCAAGGAGAGGTGGAGAAAGATGGGAAACTTGTGTGCACAAAGAGTAGATATAATCTTATGCTCCAGACCAAAGCAAAATCAAAACAGCAATGTATTTGGTAATAGTCTTTACTTACCTTTTCCTACCTGTTAAAAGCTAATCATCGTGGTAGTGTTAGTGTCTACCAAAAGTGGTCCAAGATAGGACAACTGGTGAACTATAGGGTCATAGGCAGCCAATGATGCGTTGGGAAGTGAACTTTAGCCCATGCTGTCTGAAAACGTTAGTTCTAGCTATGTTAGAAAAGTGTCAAAACATACCGTGCATCACATTTTGCTGCATATGGTGTGTGTGTAGCTGTATAGTACAGATTATTAAGCAGGTGGTTTTACTATTAGGGTCAATCAATTGATGTACATATACAATGGCAGAAAGTTTACATTTTTATTAGTAAAGTTTGCATAGTATCCGTCCCAACAATTACCCATCAGACAAATATCTTTAATAAATAAGGTCATCTAATAGAAACAGCTAGACAATAAGTGCTATTCAAGACAACAAATACCCCTTGAGCTCCTGATCACTCTCAGCTGACTGAGATCAAAAGGGATCACTTGACGATATCCATGACTCCTTTACAACAAAGCTGCCATGCAGTCACCAAGGCCCTTGTGACCAAACAGCTTAGAAGCATATGTTCTGTTATGGCTCCCTGAGTAGAAGCTGAAAAAAACACAGGTAACACTTCAAATGGCAGCAATATATTTTAAAGAGTCAAATACCACACTAGTGGTTGTACTGCATTTACCCTGGGCTTGGTTGACACACATTTTTTTTTTCTTTTAAATAATGCATGTATTTTTTAAATTAACCCAAATTTACCATGTTACAATTTGGGTCACAATAATCATAAAAACAGAGACATTTTTAAAAATACATTTGTTTACTGCACTCCTTTTCCATGTAGTAAAACCCATAAGAGAACATAATGTGTGGACCCAGCCTGAGTGCTGCTGAGAAACCGTACTGCTGTGATGACTCTGAATGTCCACAAGCGTCCAGTACAGTCAGGGCCGTTCCTAGGGTCAGGGCGCTGCTCACCAGAGGGGGCGCCGCGGCCGCCCACCTCACCCGCACGGCGATCAGCCTCTGACTTACGGCCATTGTAAAAGGGCCGTGCAGAGTCAGAGCCAGCAGCTGCACACGCTCAGTGCAGCTGCCGGAACAGGGGGAAAAAAGGAGGGATCGTTATCGTCCTGCCTTCTCCCCTGTATGTACCGCACTCAGTGAGCGCTGTGAATACACAGCAGCCTCGCAGGGGACGCATGGCTTTCACCATGCCCTCTGTGACGCTGGATCTCCTCAGTCGACAGCCTCTGTCGGCCAAGGAGATCCCGGTTCCTGTGTGACAGCGTAAGCAGCATGATGACATCATGCCGCTTACACTGTTCACCAGCTCCAGGACCTAGCTGTGCTGCAGGGAACCTGGTGAGGTGAGTACCTTTTATTATTTTATCATCATTAGCTGCAGACAAACACGGACTCAGAGGATATTACATGCGGCATTCGCACAGGGGCTACTACATGGCTACAGGGGGTTACTACATGGCTACAGGGGCTACTATCTGGCTACAGGGGGCTACGGCCTGGCTACAAGGGGCTATGACCTGGCTACAGGGGATTATGACCTGGATACAGGGGGCTACTACATGTCTACCAGGGGAAAATTACCTACAGGGGCCTATATAACTACATAATAGGGATCTATATTTCTACTTATTGTGGGGGCTTATATAACTACCTATCACCTTAATAGGGGCCCAAGATACCTACCTATTGGGGGACCTATAAGTTTACCTACTTAATGGGGTGCTATACACCTACCTAATTGAGGACTACCTACCTAGTTTTGGGGTGTACCTACTGCACTGTTTGGGACACAAGAGGGTCATTATTAGCATTTGGAACATTATAGATAGGGAGTTTGTATAGAGGTAGTAATTGGTTGGGAATTGCTGATAAATTGAGGAGTCTAAGATATTTGTTTTGTAAATTCTATAGCGAAGAGTTGTGTCCGGGAGAAGTCGTCATGGGACAGATGGAGAAGAAGAAAAGAAAGAGAACAACTCTTCACAGACGTCTCCTGTAATTCCCTGGATATAACTTTCCTTTATGGTCACTGTATGACAGTAATATAGGTTGTAGTATAATGGTTTGTATTCAGTAATGGTATTGTGTATTATTCAGTCACTATGTATTGGTGATATGTGGTCACGGCGTGATGGTATTCAGTCACTGTGTGCTGGTGATATGTGGTAGAACATTTTTAATATTAGCCTGGGATTCTGGATTTGTGTAGCAGTGTTATTTGGTAAATGTATGACTATTTTAGTAGTTTTATAGGTAGCACATTGTGTTAAAGCTTTTTGAATATTTTGGCTTTGGTTGATGGTGATGCACTGTGTCACATTGTGGCACATTATGTTACGGGGAAGAGAGAGACATTTCTTCACCCCGCTCTGAGTGCAATTTAACCTAGGAACGGCCCTGAGTACAGTTATTTACGAGGTCACTATGGAGACAGGTAAAAAAAGAGAACCTGGAACCATGTAGGAGAAAGCCTAATAAAAAGTTAAGCCGGATAATAGTTTATTAAAGAGTAAAGAAAACTATGCACTTTGGAGCCAGCCACTTGGTTAGGCCAATATACATCATAATTAGAGGTTTGAGAGGTGGGATGTGCGGTGGACGCAAGAGAACATGCAATAGTGCATTTATTAATTAATACTATTTGTCACATTTTCTACCTGGTGGGTGTTTAATTCACTGACTTGTGTGCGAGACTTGGCATATCATTACATTGAAAAGCAGAGTTTAAGAAGCAAAAGGTCTTCACCTTAACTCTCTAGCCCCGCATGGGCGCCCTTACTGAACTGTAGGTTACTTCCAGATTGCTGCCCTCAGTGCAGTCTCCCATGACAATTGATGACAACCAATATGTAGTACAGGTGGAGAAGGCTATAGGTATAGTCATACTGGCAAAGGGTCAGGACAGGCAGGCGTACAGTACAATCAACATGAGGTCTGAGCAACAGGTCATGGCAAGCACCAGACAAGAAGCACGGCCAGAAGAATAGCTGGGGGAAAACACTATAATACCCACAAGATCAGGAAATGTAGTATATAAAGTGTCCCTCTATAAGGGGTAGGGAGTACTGCTATAGGCTGAGGTTGGCATTTACAACGTGCACCAGTCATTTTATCTTAATGGGGGCAGCAGACACTACACAAAAGTAAAAGTCAAAATTTTCTAAAAATCAGTTTTGCCATGAAGTAAAACTGATGTGGGAAGTTCTCAAATTAACCCCTTAAGAACCACCCAGCATGCTTGAGGAAGGGGAGGAGTTTGTCCCCGAAACGTCGCACGGTGTTCACTCTGTTCCGCATGGCTGTCGGCATCTCCAGCTCATCTACATGGAAGCAGCAGCAAGAGCAGAGATGAACAACTAAGTGTAGTCACACCAAAGCACTGGAGTATACCTTATAATTATCTCTGAAATGAGGAATACTGTGAAATTGTGGATAAATGTCTTTTGTAGGAATTTAATAATAAAAAGAGAATGTTTTCATGAATGACTGATCTGATTGCAAACTTTGATGAGATAACACTTGTCTTCTGCCCCTTGCCCCTGTCTCATGCCCCCTGTGGTCTGTCTTTGGCAGTTGCAGGGGGCTGGATACAGAACACAGGGGGGAGGAGTTGCCCCCTTGTCTCCTGTCCCTTGCTCCCATTTCCTGCCCCCTACTGTCTGTCTCTGGCAGTCGTAGGGGGCAGGAAACAGGCTGCAGGGACCGACTCTGCAGATTCCCTATGGCAATAGCTTATTCAGTATCCAGGAAAGCTGAGTGACACTCCATCCCCCAAATGTGGCACCTAGTATCATGGAAAGCTGGATGTTATCTGTGGGTGATGGGTGTCACCCAGCTTTTCTGGATGCTGAGTAGGGTATCCAGCCTATATGTGTGTGTGTGTGTGTGTAATGTTTGTTTATTTACAGGTTCCCATTTGGACTACTTCAGATTCCGTGGACTACATCGGATCAACCTTGGACCTGTTTTTTTCAAATAAAATGGTTAAAGAGGGCTGATGTCGGGGAGTGTTTATTTAAATAAAAGTTTTTTGTGCAATTTGTGTTTGTTTTTTTCCATATAGTTCCAGTGATAGTAGTGGAGGTGTCTGACAGACGCCTCTTCATTACTATCACTCGGGCTTGGTGTCAGCCAGTGGTGTTTCTTGTTTCCCAAGGCTGGTCCTAATCCTGTGTCACCATTACCCCAGTACCCAACACACCAGGGATAATGGAAAGAGCCAATAACCATCAGAAGTGGACCCTCTAATGTGATGGACTGCTTCTGGAGCAGCTGCAGGCTGGTATTTTTACATTCTTCCATAACACTGGAATTAAATAGAAAAAAAAACTCCACACAAATTGCACAAAAAAACTTTTTTTTAAAACCACCCCCCACATCAGCCCCCTTTACCCCTTTTTTAAAAAAATTCAACCAAAGTTGCTCTACATAATCCATAAGTTCAACATATTCCCCAAGGGAAAACCCGTATGAATAAAGAACATTAATAAAAAAATGACAGTATGCTCTCAAAGGAACTTGCTGATCTTTTTTTTTGGTTGCCGCAAAGCCCTATTCCCCGGAATGAAGATCTATCACCGCCCACAAGTGGGAAAGTTCAAAGAGGGCTTCTCTTGCAAAGGATGGGGGAATCCGAGCCTTAAACTCAGACTTGGGACAGGGTTTTGGGGAGGAGGGAAGGTAAGTTTACTGCCTCTCCGAATACCACACTTTGCGTAGTCTTTTTTGGGAGTGAGGTCTGGCGCTTGGGGTCGTGCATCTCCCCAGTTTCTCCCCTACGAGGGCTTGGTGGTTTTGTTGGGGTCTCCCCCCGGGTCGAGTCTGATATATCGTTTGTGATTTTAAAAAACTCTGTTATGGAAACTATTGTTTTTTACGTTTTTTTTTCTGTTTGATCTTTGTCTAATCGCCCTTGCAAAGTGCTATTAGGTGGGTTTAATTGTTTTTAGGACTGACAAACGTTATGTTATCTTTGATATTTGCTTTTTAAACTAATAAATTTTCGCCTGCTAGATATAAATTTCCTTAATAAAATGTCTTTTCATTTCCCATTTCCCGCAGAAGTTTGATATATGCTGAATTGCCTTTGTAATGTTTTTATATTAACCTTTTAATAAAGCTATGTTTAAAAAATAAAAAAAAAAAAAAACATGACAGTACTAAACTCTTATCTCCTGCACCCCCTGAATATCATTCCTAAGGCTGATCCTCTGGGAGTGCAGGGTACGGTGTTCAACCTACACAATATGATTCTGGGGGGGTACAGACCACAGCCACAGCACAATCTCCAGGGGGGGTAGTCCTATACCCCCCATGGAGATTGTAAGTTGCTCTCTATACTCCTATCACCACTCCCAACCAGTGTGTTATACATCAAATACAACCCCCCCTCACCCCATAACCACTCCACCTAATACCTCATAGTCCTCTCACCTCCACCTATCACCCGATAACCTTCCCACCTATTACCCCATAGTCCTCTCACCCAGTGTCGGACTGGGAGGTCTGGGGCCCACAGGGGAATTGATCTTGGGGGGCCCACCCTACTGTACGTAAAAATATTACCGGCCTCTCGCACATAAATGCGCCCATTTTACCACATAATACAGTGTGCAAAAAAGAACTGTATTGGTATAAATAGCAAGAGAGTCACATATCTGTCTATCTCACATATCTGTCTGTCTCAAACGTCTGTCAGTCTAGCATATCATAGACACAGGGCTAAGTAGCTCCATCCATATCCCCCACCCACATACAATATCCCCCCCCACCACATACAATATCCCCCTCCAATAGTCCACAACAATATCCCTCCCCGTTTCCCTTGGGCACGCCCTCACCCCCTTTTAAAATAAAACACCACAAGAAAGAAAGTCTAACTCCTATAACCAGGTCAGGTTTCCTCAATTTTCAGTCAGGGGCACATGTACACTCCACTATACAATCCAATATAACCTACAACACCCCATATAAAAAAACAATGGGCAGAACCAGCTCAGGTACATACAGGAATACAGCCTGACCAATATAGAAAGTAAAATAAAACCCCTGAAAACAACCACCGGAAAACTTTTTTATGATTTTCTCTTCTCTCATGAGCATTCTTATTCCTTTTTTTCCCCGCATCCCTTCCAAACCCCTCATGATGACTTGCCCCCCCACAAATTCCCGCAAAATTACACACAAATATCTTAAATCCTCATTTTCCAGCACTCTTTACCCCCTTCCCACCTCTGACAACTGCCCAGGGGGGGGAAGCGGGTACAAAGCCAAAATTTGAGCCATACCTGAGGGTTTGGGGGTGGGAAAGGGGTAACCCCCTGTAATAAAGCAGGGGTATACAGGGAGTTTTGGGCTTCCTTTTTGACAGGCAGTTAGGGCCTCTTTTAGGTAAAATTTTTTTAAAAAACAGGGTTTGGGCCAGGGTTAAGGGTTTCCTTTTAGGGGGATATACGGGAGTTAGGGGTCTCTTTTAGGGATAAACAGGCAGTTAAGGGTCCTTTGGTAGTATAAAGTTAGGGGCCCCCCTTTAGGGAGTAAACCCCCCCGCAGTTAAAAGGGGTCCCTTTCTTTTAGGTTCAGGGTTTAAAGGTAGTCCCCCTTTTGGGGCCCCCACTATTTGGGCCCCCAGTGTCAGGGCCCCTTTTTAGGTTTTTCCGGCCCCCCCTTTAGGGAGCAGGGCCCCCCCCTTTTGGAATCAGGGCCCCTTCATATCAGGGGCCCCTTTATGTAGCCAGGGCCCCCTTTTTGTAGCCCGGCCCCCCTTTAGTAGTCAGGGCCCCTCTTTATGTAGCCAGGGCCCCCTTATGTAGCCAGGGGCCCCCCCTTTATACCAGGCCCCCTTTAGAACCAAGGCCCCCTTTAGTACCAGGGCCCCCCCTTTAGTAGTCAGGGCCCCCCTTTATATAGCCCCCCTTTAGACCAGGGCCCACTTTTTGTAGCCAGGGCCCCCCTTTAAATAGCCAGGGGGCCCCCCTTTAAAATCAGGGGGCCCCCCCAGTGCCAGGGCCCCAATGTATCAGGTCCCCAAATACCAGGCCCCCCCTTTATTAGCCCGGGCCCCCCCAGTAACCGGCCCCCAATAAGTCAGGGCCCCAAAGAACCAGGGCCCCCAATAGGCCAGGGCCCCCCTATTAGCCCGGCCCCCCTTAATAGTCAGGGCCCCCCTAGTATCCCGGGGCCCCCCAAAATACCAGGGGCCCCCTAGTGTCAGGGCCCCCAATAGTAGCCCGGGCCCCCCTTGTAGTCGGGGACCCATTTTAGCCGGGGCCCCTTTTTTTTTTAAAAAAAAAAAAAACAACCACCATTACCTCCTCTCCGGGGGCGGCTCCGGGAGGGCCCGGCCCTCCGTGCCCCCGTCCTGTTAGCGGGCGCGGTGAAGTGACGTACCCGCGCCGCCTACCAGCAAGGGCCGGCGCCCACACTAAAGGGGCCTAGCGCCTTCACCCTCCAGGGAGATCACGGGCGCGCGCTATTTTGGCTTTTGCTCCGCTGACACCCACGCAGCCACGGGAGTCGGGCATTAGTACCCGGCTACCGGGCCGGTCTCTTGGGCGCTCGGGACGCAAGTCCCGGGCGTTCAGTGACCGGAGGCGCGGCCGGGCCCCGGGGAGCGACAGCACTGCCTCCGGGGCCCACAGCAGCTCGGGGGGGGGGGGAGGGCCACCGGGGGATTCACCAATCCCCCGGCGGCCCAGTCCGAGCCTGCTCTCACTCAGGGGCGTATCTAGAGAAGCCTGGGCCCCAAAGCAAACTTTTGGATGGGGCCCCCTACCCTCCCTTGCCCATCTCCCTGACCATGAACATTTTCCAGGACATGCAGTTAGATAATGTAGATAATACAAGGGGCAAATACCTCACCATACTTCTCACTATCATACTGCTATCAAACAAATCTACTATACCAAAACCAACATTAGCAACAACATGATTTTACTTCCAGAACACGAAAAACAAATTACCACCACATAGTGACTAAATAATACCCCTACTCTAAATAAAGATCAGTATAAAAGACCAATAATAACGCCATATAGTGACCATATGGTGGTAAAATAAAAGAGTGTACACAAGGCTCTGCAGAATGTATATAAACCACCAAAACAGTGACCATATAGTGGTAAAAATACTAGTGTACACAGGCTCGGCTGAATGTATATAACCACAATACAGTGACTATATATTTGGGACATACCGGTTGTACACAGGCTCTGCAGACTATGTGATTACAGTGTAGTTAAAATCTTGTGACTCACAGTGACGTTCTCTGACCAGTCGTTTACTTTCCCTTTTGTTCTGCATTCCGGTCCAGACCTGCCATCATGACATCTCCCGACCACTTTGTCCCTGGAATTTAGACACAAATATCTTAGAATCCTGACTTTTCCAGCAAACCCCACTCCCTGCCCCCTGGCTATATGGATCCATTTAGGCAGGCCAGGGTTTAGATAGGCTAATAGGGGGCCCCAGATAGGCCCGGTTTAGGTAGGGAATAGGGTCCCTCATAAAAGGCATGGGAGGGTTTAGGTTTGCTATAGGCCCCATATAGACAGTCCCAAACAGGGTTAGGTAGAGTATAGGGCCCCATATAGACAGGCAGAGTTTAGGTAGCTATAGGGCCCCATATAGATAGGCAGGTGTGGTATAGGGGTCATATAGGTAGGAAGGCGGGGTATAGGGGCCATATAGGTAGGAAGGCAGAGTTTAGGTAGCTATAGGGGCCATATATGTGGCAACATGGCTTAAGGAAAGCCCTATAGGGGCCCCATACAGGCAGGCAGGGCATAGGGTAGGCTATAGGGGCAAATATATAGGCAGGTAAGGCTTTGGGATCCTATATATAGGCAGACAGGGCTTTGGGGGCTATATATAGGCAAACAGGGCCATAGGGGCTATATATAGGTAGGCAGGGCTTTGGGGGGCTACAGGGGCCAATATATAGGCAGGCAGGGCTATAGGGGCTAGATATAGGCAGACAGCGCTATAGGGATCAATATATAGACAGACAGGGCTATAGGGGCTAGATATAGGTAGGGCATTGGGGGGGGGTCTATAGGGGCCAATATATAAGCAGGCAGGGCTATAGGGGCTAGATATAGGCAGACAGAGTTATAGGGGTCAATATATAGGCAGGGCTATAGGGCCAACATATAGGCAGACAGGGCTATAGGGGGCCAATATATAGACAGACAGGGCTATAGGGGCTAGATATATAGGCAGGCAACGCTAAAGGAGCCAATATATAGGCAGGCAGAGGGCTTCATTAATATTAAAAAGATAAGAAATCACTCACTTACCTGCCTCTCGCTCACTCGATGTGACAGTGCAGCCGGCCGGCCAGTCTGTGCTCGGCGCGGGCCGTGCGATGATGTGACGTCATCGCGCAGCCCACGTCAGCATTGTGGGCCGGCGCAGGCTGATTAGCAGAGCGGAAACGCTTTTTATTCTGCTAAAAACCAGGCCAATCCGCCTTTTGAGCGCTCGGGACGGAGGCCCGGACGTTCAGAAGTAGGAAGCACCGGGCCCCGCAGCTTCGCGTCCGCCTGCAGTGAACTAGCATGATCACTGCCGGCGGGAGCAGGAGCCAAACTACCGGGTTAGCAGACGTGTTAGCTGCTGCCGGGCCCTCTAAGAGCATGGACCCTGGGGCAGCTGGTATGTCTGCTACCCCGGTAGTTACGCCCCTGCTCTCACCTCTACCTATCACTACACCTATCACCCCATAACCTTCCCACCTATTACCTATAGTCCGCTAACCTCTACCTATCACCCCATAACCTTCCCACCTAATACCCCATAATCCTCTCACCTCCACCTATCACTCCACCTATTACCCCATAAACTCCCTACCTATCACCTGCATGTGGAGTTTGTACAGAGGTGGCCACAGGTAGGGAAATGCTGAAAAAATAGAATTCTAAGATGTTTGTGTGGTAAATTTTGCACCGACAAGTCATGACCAGTTGAAGTCATCATGGCAGTCTGAACAGGATGGAGAAGAAAAGGGAAAAAGAACAACTCCAGTCATAGAGGATGTCTCTGGTGAGTCCCTAGATGTTACTGCACTGCAATCACTTAAACGTCTGCAGAGCCTGTGAACACTGGTATCTACCACTATATGATCACTGTATGGTGGCAATATTGGTTGTAGTGTAATGGTTTAGGTCCAGGCACAGTTTAGCGGTATCTCCCAGCTCTCCTGGATGCTGAATAGGCTATCCAACCTCCAGGAAAGCTGGGTGATGCCAAAATCCTAATTTAGCTTTCTTCCAAAGCCGTTACACAGTTAGGTGGAATGGGTGTGACTTTGTGTGAAGGGGATGTGGTTCACTGTGCAAGAGGGCGTGACCATGCAAATGTTTTGAAGTGGGCACGCTATACATGACGCCTTCAAATCTCCCTGCTGCCTGCTTTCAAAAGTTGGCAAGTATGAAATACACCTATACATGGAGCAAGTATACCAGACGAATCGTTACTAAAAAAAAGCCTCCTACAATACCAAGACTCAAAACTATTACTACTTAAGGATCAAATAATACTGCCAGACCATGGCCAAATGCGACTGCCACATGTGACTATCAGTAGTACCCAGGCTCTGAATACATATTTTAACGTATACAGGGACTATATAGTGGTAGAAACTAGTTGTATGTAGATGCTCTGCAGAAATATAAGTGATTACACTGAAGTTACATTTAATGACTCACAGGAGACGTCTTTTCTGATCGGAGTCATTCCCTTTCCCATCTCTTCTCCATCTGGCTCAGACCGCCATGATGACTTCGCCCGGCCACGACCCGTCTATGCAGAATTTACCACACCAACAATTTAGAATACTCACTTTTCCAGTACATAAATACCTACCTACGCCCTATCCCCATAGCAACTGGCTTTTCTATAATAGAAAAGACAGGTGCCGTTCCTTTATAGGCCCCTATTAGGTAGGTTTATAGGGCCCCCAGTATAGACAGGTAAGTGATAAGGCCCCCAGTACAGATAGGTAGGTAATAGGGCCCCCAGTACAGATAGGTAGGTAATATAGCCCCCAGTATAGATAGGTACATAGTAGATCCTCCAGTATAGATAGGTAGGTAATAGGGCCCCTAGTATAGATAGGTAGGTAATAGGGCCCCCAATATAGACAGGTAAGTAATAGGGCCCCAGTATAGATATATACGTAATAGAGCCCCCAGTATAGATAGGTAGATAATAGAGCCCCCAGTAAAGATAGTTAGTTAATAGGGCCCCCAGTATATATAGGTAGGTAATAGGGCCCCCAGTATATATAGGTAGGTAATAGAGCCCCCAGTATAGACAGATAGGTAATAGGGCCCACAGTATACATAGGTAGGCAATAGGGCCCCATCATAGATAGGGAGGAAATAGCCCCCCAGTATATATAGGTAGGTAATAGGACCCCCAGTATAGATAGGTAGGTAATTGGGCCCCCAGTATAGATAGGGAGGTAATAGGATCCCCAGTATAGACAGGGAGGTAATAGGGTCCCATTATCCATAGTTAGGGAATAGAGCCCCCTATTATAGATAGGTAGATAATAGGGCACCCAGTATAGATAGGTAGGTAATAGGGCACATGGAAAATAAAAAATAAATAACAGTACTCACCTTTCCCCTGCTCCCTGAATCTCCTGATTTTCTCTGTCTTCTTCCGGACACAGGCGGCGTGATGCCATCATACTGCTCAGGCATCATGATGACGTTCTCACGCCACCTGTACCAGATACCTGGAGGGCCGCAAGCCTACTTGTGGCTCACCGGATTACTCTGCAGAGCAAGGAGAGCCCACTCTCTGCTCCGCAGAAGCCTTCAATTGTATGTGCAACCAGAGGACACACATACAGTTTAAGAGACCGTCAGCACTCCAGGCCCACGACAGCAGCCTAGAACCTGGCAACCTCAGGTTCGGGGCAGCAGCAGTTTTATCTGGGGCACAAGCCTCAGATAAAACTGCCTAACAACAGCCTAACAACAGCCCTGCCCAGGGCTGTCTGTATAACAAGCCTGCAGTCAGGACACACTACTATGCTAATACATTAAGTGTAAAAAAAATAGTAAAATAGTAAAATAGTAAAAATAGTAAAATAGTTATCCCTTCATGGGATTACAAAAAAAGTACAAATATAAAAAAGTGTACAAAAAATAAAAGAAATAAAAATATATATTTAATAAAAAAATAATTGTTTCTACATTGCACAAAAACAAAAACCCTACGCATATTAGGTATCCACACAACCGTGATAATTTAATGTGAATAATGTAAAACTAATTTTAAAAAAGTAAAAAAAAAATAGAAAAAGAAATCTGCAATAATTTATACCTGAACTCAAACTATGCCCCAAAAAAGAACAACTTCTCCCACATAAAAAAAGATCTCATACAACTGCATCATTGAAAAAATAAAAAAAGTTATGACTATTGAAAGGCAAGGAGGCAAAAACTAAAAATTGTGCTTGTCAGTAAGACGTTCTCAGGCCTGGTGACTAAAGAGTAAAATAATAAACATTTTCACTGTTCATCATTATTAAAAATTCTGTAGCATTTTTGTTTCAGCTGCTACCTAGTTTTGGCTGCTACATAGTGTACAGCTTGTCTCTAGGGGATACAGCCAGTGACGAGTGTTCCTCAGTCATGACCGCACATGCTCAGACATCCCCTCTCTGCTCAGGCAGCTTCTGTCAGTCTCTTCCTGCCTAATAATCACACATACTCACTCACTGATGAGCGAGTGTTCAACCCCTGGTTCTGTCATTCTGCTCCTGTCTTCCGTACTTCTTAGTCATTAGTCACACAGTGCAAATAGATAAAAATAAAAAAGAAACCTCAATCAGGTGTGTGCATTGTGACAAAAAAAAATTCCACGTTTGGTTCCTGCAGGGATCTCTATGCTGAAAGGTAAAGGGCTAACCATTCTGCTACATTGTAGCTACTCATAGCACTTTACATAAAAAGACCTTTGTTTGTCTGGAGTGAGTACACTGTGGGGAAAGGCATGGTGATGTCGAGCCTGCTGGGTCACATGATATGCAGTTCAAACAAATCATACACGCCCTCTTTTGAGCACATTGAAACCTGAAGCTGGACAAACTAGGAATGAAATGCCTCTGTGGCAAAACCCCTTTATGGAGGTTTATCACTACAAAGATTAGCTTTTAAAATGTAAGGACAGGTTATTGAAGTCTTTTTCTATATACTTTGGTCTTTTGATTTTGCTTTGGTTAGGAGATAAGAGAGATTTTACCTGCTCTGAGTGCACATGGGTTTCTCTGATTACATCCATATCCTCCTTCCTGATTAGAGCAGGGAGTGCCTTCACCATGGATGGAGCTCACTCTAAACAGACTAATTATCTCTAACAAGATTAGCTTTTGTTTACAGATAATTTTTACTCCACAGAGCACTTGTAGCTTTGTTTACTAAAGATTAACTGCATTTATGTCTTTGTAATGTCTTAGCTAGTTATAGAGAAGTTAAATATACTATTTACTGCTATAAACACACCCACAGCCTGACGAAGGCAGAGTGAATGTAAGGCTGCTTGTGACTCAATAAAACAGCATGGTGAGAAAATCTCTTTAATATAAGTGGACATGGGGTAGACCCTGTCCCACAGGGGATTGCTACCTGGTACTAAGCCATTAGGATAATCATATGGTCTGTGAGTTGGCAATAACTTTGCTTCCTTGTTACAGAAAACATTTGCACAGTCAGAGTGCCTGGAAGGCTCAGTGCAAGAGGTTTAATAGCTAAAAGTCTAGGAATCTCAACGAGGTCAGAGGGAAAATATGTAGGAGGAAAATCATTTACCTACTCCAGTAAAAAACTTCCCGTGAAATCTAGTCAATTACCTGAAATTGAGCCTACAGGCAGGGAAGACCTAAGAGCAGATAATCCGTGGACTTTTGAAGAACATATAAAAAATCTTCTCCTGATGCAAGTCACCTATCTGAAAACTCAGTAGTACTGTGTGGTACTGGACAGAGCTATTAACTGAAGACATGAATAGAGGCTTCTACAGGTGGGTCATTGGCAGATGATGCTTCACAACCAGGCAAAAATAGATGAAAGTACTCACCATACCAAAATTCACAAATGTTTGCATCACAGAACTAAGTTGGCTGGCATGGTAATGCATGACGGGGTCATCTTCCTTGACAATGGCTTGAAAGTGAAAGAAAGGAGTCCTCAGACTTGAGTAAATTTCTGGTTCTTAACAGCAATCTGTTGATGATTGAGCCTCATGTCTAAACATAAGAGATTCTAATTTAAAGAAGCAGTTTTATGTTAAAAAAAAAACAATATTTAGGACATTGCACTTTCCACTTCCACTGACAATGTATCTTCATTGTATGTTTCTATAAGAATTATTAAATAATATTCTAGTCATTTGTAATTATGAGAATATGACACCTTCTCCCTAAGTGAATGTAAAATGTTAAAGGGGTTGTCTCCCTACATTGATTCGTCCTTTTTTTTTTTTTTGTTTTGTTTCATTTTGAATTCAGGGGCGTGTTTATTGGCTTCTACTAGGCTGCAGTGCAAGCCAGGTCTGTAGCTATAGCAATTAGTGCTAGCAGCCTATCAAGAAAGATCAAACAGGTCTGTAGCTATAGTGACCTGAGGAGCTGATGCACCCCATACAAGAGGGGATATCTAGGAATAGGTAGGACACTGTTAATGGACATATATTTCAAAGTGACTTGTTTTTGAAAGATCTTTAACATAAAAAGCAATCCTTGTAGTGAGACAATCCCTTTAATATCGTGAGCAGATGATATACTCTAAATATAACAGATATTTTATGTGTGCTTATCTACCCTGTCCAGATCTATACATCTAACATCTAAATCAACAATCCCTTAGTTTTCTTTGCTAGATACATTTATACGTATTTCAAACCAACGAAGCCATTGATGTGGCATTGAATCTGCTAACAAGAGAAAATGCTAGATCTATAGAACGAACCTATTTCTTCAAATACCTCACCTATGTGTGGAGAGCAAATTTTGATGTGAACCTATCTTTAAAGAAATAACACATGAAATTGTGCTTTTTATGAAAAGTATTGCCAGCTTCCATCATAGAAAAATAGGTCCTACTTGCTCATTTGTTGCACAATAGACTACATCTCAATAGGTGGCTCTTCTAATTGTTCATCCCCCATGTGGGTTATTGTGCAGAGAGGATGAATTCAGATGTTTTATTCAGCCTTGGCTTAGCAGCTCACGGTGGATGCAGCTGGAGAATTCGTTTTCATCCTTAATGAGCATTAGCACCTAAAATGAAAGATCCTTTTCTTGCTGCTGTGTTCTGTGACACAAGAATAAAACCGCATGTTGAGAAAAGTCATTTAAAACAGATATTAGGTACAACAAAGGCCTTATCAGAAACTCCAAGCAACAGAGACTCTTATGCTACTGCTTTCAGGTTTAATTTACTTAAGAGTAATGTACGTTGCAGCAAGCACGTCTCACAAAGACAGTTATCCTGTTGTTACACTCTACTGATATTTTTATTACAGCAGTTTTTATGGGGTAAAGTCAGAAAATACATTTACAAAGATAAATAAAATTGGCGGAGCTGTATGAATCTTTTAACTTTCCTGGTTTCATCCTCTAGTGCTTAAAGTGCTAAATTATGCCCATGAATTTCTGTTGTTTCAATTCTTTCTACTTCACAAGCAAGAGAACTGAAAAACATTTTAGGATTTTTCATTGTATAATAAAAGAATTTTCAGTATTCTAACATTAAATATCTTTTTGTTGTAGGTAAACGGAAACATACCAACTTTCAGTAGAGAAAGTACCTTCTCTCTACATTAGTTACCTAAATGGTAGTTTTATACTGCAGTTAGTGACATACTTTAAGGAAAAGCAGGATCCAAGCAATACATATCTTTAAAAAAGCACGGGGGAAAGAGAAAAAAACCCTTTTTGTAGCCAATCATTCCCCCAAAGGGCAAGAAAATAAATTTTCCGAAATAAAACAATGATGTTTTTTAAATTAAAGTAAATCTAAATTTTCCCGGGAAACCCAAAATTTTTGCCCCACAATTAATTAAGTATTGTACAGCTTATATTTTATTTATAGTAGCGTATGATGGTGTCTTACTCATTTGCCAACATTACGGAGCCAAAAACAAAAAATTTTTTTTTTTTTTTTAAAAAAGTTTCCCCCAAATAACGAAGTGTAGTACATGGTGTTTCCATTGTTCTCATACTACAAGGGCAAGAAAAAGAAATCTCCAATGCCCCCCCCGGCCCAATTTTTTAAATAATTTATGGGTGATTTAAAATTCCCCTCTGCTCTCCTTCCACAGCAAAATAAATAAAGTATGGAATAGAAAATCATTTCTACTTATTACAGTACTGCATTCTAGGTGGTATACTTACTAACAAGTATAGAAGATGCTATAGTACTACATTTCAGGGGTATATTTGTAAAGTGCTGGTGCATTTGGGGGGTTGCTGTGGATCTGTCCCTCCATCATGCATTTTTCGGGTAACCCCCTTTGATCTATAGGGGCCCTTCTCCCCCATGTTTTAAAGAGAGTCCCTTTTCCCACCCACTTCAAACTCAAAATTTTTTCCGTTTAATTTGGGGTTAAAAACATGATTGTTAAAATCAGCTCTGCTTTCCCTAGCGGGGCTCCGAAAGAAAAAAAATACGGGTTTGAGCAGTTTTTTTCACAGCAGGCAAAAAGGGCTAAAAGAGCTCAAAAGGTATAAAGATAAATAAGCTTCTATGCTATTGATAAGACACAGTAGAGGGTGATGTCACCATCCGGATTTAAGGGCGCTAATTAGATGTATTTTGGGCAAGCAAAAAAAACCCTTTCCTAATACAACCAAGAGTTAAAAAAATTTTGCTCTAACTCTGAAATAAAGTGAAATCAAGCAGAAAAATGAAAAATTTGGTAAAATTTTTTTTTTACTTTCCCCACATGTTAAAAGCAAATTTAAAAGCCCAGGGGAAACCCTTTGATCTAAAGTTAAAACTTTTTTAAGTGCATGCAAAATTTTTGGGAACCCAAAACCCTTGACAATTTTAAAAACAGGGGGTTCTAAAAAAAGGGAAATTTTCTGCAACATTTATATAAAACTTCATTTTATATTTTAATTTGGAGCAAAAAAAAAATTTTGTTTGCCACAAAATAAAAATTTTTTACGGGACACAAATTTCCTGAAAACAAACCTTTTTTAAAAAGACAAAAAAAACTAAAAATTGTTTCTCAGGGTCCACAAATTTAAAACCCAAAAAAACATCCTTTTTGAGTTCCCTTTTGTTATAAAACCAAAGGAACATTCAAAAAATTTAGCATTTTAAATAACTATAAAGTTGATAAAAGTGGATGGGAAACAATTACCAAATCCAATTTCCTACATTGAAAAAATCACTAAAATTTTAAAAAACATTAAGGGAAAAAATAACAAAACTGAACACTGGGGCTGTAATTTAAAGGATATTCTTTTTTCAGGTGGGAAACAAGGGTTTTGCTTTGTACAAGCAACAGCTGTGTAACAGAAAAACACAAAAACCAAAACTAAATCAGGAGTAGGCGTTCATAATAAACTGGCCATTAATTTTTAATTTTATACAAATTAAAAATCATTGGCCCCTTTTTTTTTTAAAAAACCATTTGTTTATGAAAAATCCGATTTGCATTAACATTCAATCCACATTACATGTACAATAACAGCTTTAAAACCATTTTCAAGTAATAACATTTGCATTCCACAGTGCTTATTTGGGTATTGAAAGTTTTAAACTACGGGGCACAAAAAATTCCAATCACCCCAAAGTTAAAAAGCCTTCCAGAAAGGGGTAAAGTAAAAACCACGGGCCCCAATTTAAGCCTAGAATGCCCCAAATGGCCCCCAAGCTTTAATACTAAAGGGCCCTTTTTTTCAAGTTTTTGGGCACAAACAAAAAATTTAATAAACTCTTACAACTTATGGGTACAAAAAAACCCCCCAACAAAAAGGAAGCAAAATTTAAACCCCCTACAAAAGCAAGCAATAACCTATAAAAAAAATTTTGGGGTTTAAAACAAAAAAAAACCCCAAGAACAAAAGGGAGTTCCCCCCGGGGAAAACCCATGGATGCATAAAAGGGGATTCCCGGGAAGTACAATAACCAAAATGTGCTAAATGGGGCGGGTGGCATGTTCGGAAAAAATAACGGGTCAAAAAACAGGGGGGGAAAAATCCCGGGTCCAGACAATAAAAATAATTTTCAAAAAGAGGGATCTAAAATTTTGGGCCGGTAAATTCCACATTTTGTTTACGTTTCCCCGGAACAAATCGTCATCAGGTCATAGTCATATGGGAAATTTAAACAATAAGATATCCATAGTCCATAATAATTATCGCCGAGGGACCAAATTAAAGCTAGGGGAAGAACACCCCCTTCCCTTTCTTAAACCCAAAGGGGGAAGGGAGAAGCGGGAAATTTCCCATCCAAAACAGCCCAAAATGGATACGGGGCAAAATCTTAGGCAACCCCACTTAGGAAAAAAAACCACAAAAAAAAACCACAGACCTTCTTTTTCCCTTTGCCCTTGCACCACAAAATGACCCTTAAACCTGCTCCCCACAAATTAAAAAGTGACAGAAGGCAGTATGTTTTGAACTTCTTTTTAATTTTAAACGGGAACTTTGGGAATATCCCGCCCCGGGAAAACCACTTTCCCCCCAAACCTCATTGACCCCAATTAAAAAGGGCCGGGAAAAAAAGGAGTCTTAAACCACCTTTTTAAATTGAACTAAACATTAACTAAAATCGTCCTTAACCGCAGATGACCATTAAACCTATCGCCCCAAAAATTTAAAAACTTCCCCGGAAATAGGAGTCTTTCAACCACCTTTTTTAGTTTCACGGGACATTGACAATCCCTGTCCGGGGCCAAGCAAACCCCAA
>JAODAL010033821.1:0-40937 GCA_025379985.1 Phyllomedusa bahiana | reverse complement strand
TCACTTCTTCAGGCCCAAAAAAAAACTAATTATTCTAAAAAAATTGGGCCCTTTTTAAACAGAAAAAGAAATTGTTTATTTAATGAAGTAATGTCTCCTGCACTTGTCATTAGTTTTCATGGCCTCAGTATTTTTCAGAAAAAACAAAATATGCTAATTACTACTATAAAACAACCTACAGCCTGAGAAGACAGAGTGCGTATAAAACTGCCTGTGCTTAATGGAAAAACTTTGGTGAGGAAAACCCCCTTTAATAGTGTTTGTTAATTTTTTCTTAAAATTAATAGTTTTTTAGAAGTGTGTCAAAAGAATGTCCTTATTAACTTTTTGGGAAACCCAGACTTTCCTTGCTGTTTATGGACATGCCTTACGACAAGGGGGAAAAAAAACCTGAGTTGCCTTTTTTTTTAAAAATTTTTTTTAAAGGGGGAAATTTTGTTATTTTAGGGGAAATTGTGGAGCTGACAGGTTTTTCTTTAATTCTTCTTTGAGGGGAACCCACCCCGGGAACCAAACCCCCAAAACCGGAAGGCTTTTTTTGTTTAAAGGATGGCTGCCTTTTTGGGCCCTTTTTCCTCCCCCCAAAATCCATGGGTTTTTAAAATTCAGTGCGGGTGTCTTTAGTAGCTACCCTTTTCACTCCCTAAATTTTTTTGAGGCCCTAAAACAGGCTCCAAGAGAGGTAAGGTTTTATTGTTAGGACTAAACCTGTATTTGGGGTCCCCTTGACGAACTCGGGAGAGGGAAGTTTTAAACACTTTTGATAAAAATTTTGGTGAACTAAAACCCCCAAAAATTTTTATATATCCTTGGGGGGCAGTGTTTTTGACGATTTTTTTATGAAAAAAATTTTTGGGAAATGGAAACCGGTTTTTTTATGGAAAATCGGATTTTTTCGATCACGCGAAAAATTTATTTTAAAAATTTCTGCCCCATAATCTTTTAAAATTATCGCGCCATTTTCGGCGTTCCCTGACATTTTTGGCGGCCAGCCAATCACTTACAGAATAGACGGGGTGAGAGGGTGTGTGCGACGTCATGCCCTGGGTTTGTGTAGGGTTTTGCGTTTGGGCCCGGGAAAAAATTCACATGCCCCCTCTTTTTTAAAATAGAAAGCCCTTCCTTTTTCTGCCTCAGTCTCTCTAAACGTTTATACTATTGGGGTTTTGGCGCTCTGCATGTCCCCAAAAACAACTCAGCAAAATCATACTATTTTTCCAAAAGAAACCTCAAATTATTAGTTTTAGTTAGATTAGACTTTGGGAAGATTTTAGGTATTTTAGTTTAAATTTTAAAGCGAAATCTATCGTAAAAATTTTAAACGGGGGGGGAGGCGGGTTTTGGGGGGGGTGGGGGGGCCCCGTGGGCAAACAAAAGGACAAGCTCTAAAAAGGGACATGGAAAAGTTCCCCAAGACTTAGTGTAGACATTCACTGCAATATCTTCAAAAAATTAACAGTTTGTTTTTGAAAGATTTCCTGGATTTTTGGGCAGTGTGAACCATTTTTAGGTTACACTTTATTTTCTGTTAATGCGGTCTCTTTGTTAGGTGAAAAAACTCCACTTTTAAAATTCAGTATACATTTCAGATAGGGTTTTTTTTTTTAAATTTTTTACCCATTCCACCTTTTTTTGATATTTTTTCCCCCCTTGCATTTTTAAATTAGAATCCACAATTTTGGTTAGTCAGAACGGTTGATAGGTGCCAAAAAAAAACCTTGTATCTTCAGAATCTAAAACAGAAAACTTTTTTTTTTTGGAAATTTTGCCCGGGTCCAGATTTTTCTTTGGGAGTAGTTTTACTTATATCTTATACAGCAATTTTAAAGTCACCACGGTTAATTGAAAAGGTCCCAAAAAATTTACCTTGTATCATCCGAATCTATAACGGGTTACGTGTTTTTTTTGATTCGGCCCATTGCACTTTTTCATTCAGATAGGGTGAAATTTTTTCTTATACACAATTTTTTTAGTCACCACAGGTAAATTTGAAAGGTGCCAAAAAAAAAACCCTTTATCATCCAAAATCTTTAAAATACGTTTTTTTTGACTTTGGCGCACTGCAGCTCTTTTTCTTTCAGATAGCGGGGCACTTATATCTTATCCCACCAATTTTTAATAGTCCCCCCAAGGTAAATTAAAAAGGTCCCAAAAAATACCTTTTTATCACCCGAATTTTTAACAGATACGTGGTTTTTTTTAATTTTGGGCACTGCAGTTTTGTTCATTAAAGATAGCGTGCCTTATTTCTTATACAGCAATTTTTAGTCCCCCACAGGTGAATTAAAAGGGTTTCCAAAAAAATTGTATCTTTCCGAATCTATAACAGCTACGTGTTTTTTTTATTTTGGCCACTGCTGTCTTTTCATTCGTTAGGGAAACTTATATTTATACGGGCTTTTTTAAATTTCACCACGGGGTGAATTGAAAGGGCCAAAAATACCTTGTATCACCCCAAAATTTATAACAAAAATTTGTTTTTTGTTTTGGGCCCTGCAGCTCTGTTAAAATTTCAGATGGGCGTCCCACTTATATCTTAACAGCAATTTTATAGTCCCCACAGGTAAATTTTTAAAGGTTGAAAAAAATACCTTGAAATCATCCAATTTCTAAAACAGATATTTTTTTTTTCCCTTTGGCGATGCAGCTTTTTTTCATTCAGATAGCGTGCATTTTAAAATCTTAAAACAGGCAATTTTATAGTAAACCACGGGTGAATTGAAAGGGGGCCAAAAAAATCCCCTTGTATCCCCAAAAATCTAAAAAAACAAAAAAATTTGTTTTTTGTTTTGGCGCACTGAAATACTGTTCATTCAATAGCGGGGGGCATTTATATCTTTAACAGTTTTTTTTTATAGTCACCACAGGTAAAATTGGGAAAAGGACCCAAAAAAAACACCTTGTATCACCCGAATCTATAACAGATATGTTTTTTTTTGATTTTTGGCGCATTGCAGCTTTGTTCTTTCCCAATAGCTTTTGCACTTATATCTTATACAGCAATTTTATAGTCACCAAAGGTGAATTGAAAGGGTCCCCAAAAATCCTTGTATCATCCGAATAATTAACGGGATACTGTTTTTTGATTTTGGGCGCACTTGCATTTTTGTTCATTCAAAAGCGTGCACTTATACCCTTATACAGCCAAATTTTATAGTAACCACAGGTAATTAAAAAGGTTACCAAAAACAATTTTGTATTATAGGGAAAAACATAAAGATACGTTTTTTTTGAACTTTTGCCCCAGTCCAGATTTTTTTAAATTTGGAATCCAGCAATTTTTTTTGTTTTAGAGGGATTTGGAATAGCTTTTAAATTTGCCGTCTGTTAAATAAAACTTTCCAAAACTTTCCTACCTTCTCAAATTTTTTTATTTCTTAACATGGAGCGACATTCAGGGGGGAAGCGAGCAAAAAGGGGGGGGAGCAAAAATGGAGGTAAAGGTACCAGGAAAGGGGCTCCTTCCAGTGCTGGAAAAAACACGCATTCCAGGGGGATTTAACGGGTTTCAGGAACCCTCAGGCCTGTCATCGGGTGGGTCAGGGCCCCGTAAATCATAATGAACAGCATCGCCCAAACTGTCCTTCAGTGGTTTTAATTTTCAACCCACCTGCATCCAAACAAATCTTAACCCCCCCCTTCCCGGCTACAAATGTCATCATCCAGAAACATTTTTCATCCCTTTCCCAAAATGAAGGAAGGCAAACCCCCAAAAGGGCAACTCGTTTTACCCAAACCCCTGTGGATAATCCTTTTTTTGAAAACCTCTTTGTGACAAAATGGGTGGGTCCGAAGGCAGTTAAAAGAACAAGGGATTTATTTAGTTGCTCCGGGCGCCCAGTTAAGATGCCATCAGAGGAGGAAAAAGGAAAGGGGTCAAACGGCCCAAAAAACCCGGGCGGGCTGCAACGCCTTTGCCCGTTTACCCTTGTTGTAGCCCCCCGCTTCTGGATGTAGAAATGTCAGGACGACCAAGTCAAACCCGTGTTTTATGAAAAATGATGATGACATTGCGGATCCATCCCGGTCTTTTCCCCCAGAATTTTGCTTGCAAAAACTTCATCAGTGGATGAGGGGGAAAACGATGGGGTGTGTCCCAAAACGGGGGGTTTCCCCCCACAAAAAGGGGGGGAGGGCGGTCGCAGAATGCTGATATGTTTTCCCCCACCAAAAATCCAAACGCAAACCCCGTCCTCCTTATGCCATCAAAAAAGGGCCCCGGACCCCCCAAACCTGGGGCCCTTTTTTGAGCAAGCCCCCTTGAAATTTACCCAGCGATGGGCATATTCCGCCTTTGCCGGGAAACGGGATAATAGAGGCAAGAACCTTAGGTTTTGGTTTAAACCCCCCACCAACATGTCCCAGTCCCCCAAAGCAGCAATGCATGAGTTTTAAATGGAGGCAACATTGGCCAAAAAGGCCAGACCGACCCGGGCCCCCAACCCCTGTCACACCCTCTGTCTCTCCTTCCCCCTCCTCCACCACCCCCAAGTGTTCCCCACTGCCCATTTCTCTAGAGTCATTTATCAAGGGATCAGCCTCCCCCTTCAGGGCCCCCACCGTCGCCCGATCCACCAGCACCACCCGAGACCCCTCCTAACCCCCTTCTCCCGCCAGTTTGACGACCGGCACCCCTACAGCGGCCTTCTAGCACCCCGCCTTCTGTCCCACCAGGTTTTGGGGGCAGGGAAGGGAAAAACTTAAAACCCCAAAACCTCCCAAAGCCAAAAAAACAGAATGTCGGATTGCCAAGGGTTTTTTTCCCTTGGAAAAAGTTTTCCTTTCCGTCTGGTGGGGGCACAGATGGGTTTTCCCCCACGTCATGGCCCTCCCCCTGCCCCCCCTTTCAAGATGCCGAGGGAGGCATTTCTTTGCCAAAAAAACCATCCCTGCCCTGGCCAGAACGTGTCAGATGCTTTTTCTTCATCTGTTCCGGGGGAAAAGTTTCCCTCTGACCACCGGCCCCATGGAAATAGTAAGGACGGCCGCTTTTTCCTGACAGCTCACTGGGGGAGCTGGGGGGGAGTCTCTGGGGGTTACGGTGGTCCAGGGGTCGGCCACACGCTCTTCAAAACTGGGGGATGGTTCAGGGTTTTTTCCCCCCAAAGGGCCCCTCCGGGATTTTGGGATCAAATTCCCCAAGGAAAAACCCAAACCTTTTAATTTTAAATTTTTCTTGGAGACCGTCCCCCACACAGGGCAGGGGGCTGTGGAGGCTCTCCGCAACAAAACCCCGGGGCTTGGGGTGGGTGGCCAAAAACCTTGTGCCAAAGGGAAGGGGGTTTTGCGTAAGGGCGAAATCTGCTGGCCGCCCTTTTAAGATCGGTAGGGGTGGAGCACATCCCTTTCCTGGGGACATGTCATGAACCTTTGTCCCAAAATTTCTAAAGACTACCCCCGGGGGTTTTAATTTCCGCTGAAGAAGGCTCGAGGTCTGAGTTTTGCACTTCCGCCTTTTGCAAACCCCCGGGTTATCCCCGCCTGGCGTGGGGTTGGGAGCGGGTCACCGGGGTCCCGTTTTTAACCCTTTTCCCCTCGTTGCGTGGCAACACCTTTGGAAAATTTCCCCCTCCACATGCTCCACGAATTTTGGGGAGGGAAGCCAAAGCCATTATGCAGTACGAAATGAAAATGGCCTGACAAGCACGGTGGGGGACCTCGGGGGGGTTTAGCCACCGGTGGTGGGAGGTGAAAGAGCTCTGCCCTCCATTCCCCGTTTTGAAGACGCCCCCCAAAATGGTCCCGTTTCGGACATGCCCTTTTCACAGGAAACATTGTGGTGGGTTTTGTTCTGGAACGATCGTTTGGGCACCTGAAACACAGGTCCTGCCGCACGGAGGAGGAAATTGGGCACAGAAGCGGACACGGAGACTTTCTCTCCGTCGAAATTTCCAAAGGCCCGACAGTTTCACAATTTTATCGGTCTTCATTAAGCAGTGGTTCGGGGTCCAGGGCAGTGCAAGGCGGCGCCTCAGCTCTCAGGGTGAAATAATCTGAGGCAAGTCAGGGCTGTGTTGAAGCTGTGCCGGGGAAGCGGAGGAGGAGGAGGAAGAGGTATTCCTAGACACCGATGTTACTGACGTCCCTGCCTTGAGGAGGGGAACATCTCTCCTTATGGAGAGCACCAGTTAAGGTGTGTGTGTTTTGTTTTGCCTTTTAGCCCACTACTCAGCATCTGCATATCACAAGGCATTATGGGAAAGGAGCTGGAAAGCTCACTGCGCCCTCTATAGGTTGTAACAAATCCCCAATTTACTTCTGATTCAAATGAATCTTTGAGAAGCAAAAAAGGAATAATTGTCAAGCCAATATTGCTCATCTACATACGCGTTTCGGGGTTTTGCCCCTCATCAGTTTTAGAGCAGAGCGATAATTGGCCCCACCAGTCAAGCCAATAATCGCTCTGCTCTACACTGATGAGGGGCAAAACCCCGAAACGGCGTATGTAGATGAGCAATATTGGCTTGACAATTATTCCTTTTTGCTTCTCAAAGATTCAGTGAATCAGAAGTAATTGAGGATTTGTTACAACCTATAGAGGGCGCAGTGAGCTTTCCAGTCCCTGCCTTGGAAAGAGGTTGGCGCGAATTTGAGGTGGAGGAGGAAGATGAGGAAGATGACTTTGCTAGTGCCCCTCGACCCAGAGGCTTGGAAATCAAAGGCTCCATCTCTCACATGAGTGCTTGGATGCTCCATTTCCTCCAACATGATCCTCGCATTAAGGCCATCAAAATGAACAACAGTTACTGGGTGGCCACCCTCCTGGATCCCCGGTACAAAACTAAACTCAGCACTTTCCTTCCACCCACCCAAATAGAGAGTAAAATGCAGGAAATGGAGACCTTGCTGATTGATCAACTGGAGACATCTGTTGCGTCTGCTTCACGTTCTTCAAATGTCACGGTGGAACAACATCAGCGACGTGACAGCAGTAGAGTGCCAAGTAGCCGTAGCGGCAGCAGCAGCAGCAGACGAGGTGGCAGAAGCCTAATGGGTGACCTCTGGCAATCTTTATTTACCACCTCACCAACGCATGCAATGCAGGGCACACATACAACACCCAGAGACCAGCTTAAGATCATGGTGCACGACTATCTGCGTCTCAACACCGATGTTTTTGTATGTGTTCCGGACCCAATAGACTTCTGGGTATCCAAAATGGACGAATGGCCCAAGCTGGCTCGCCACGCCATAGAGGTGTTGTCCTGCCCAGCAGCCAGCGTCATATCTGAGCGGACCTTCAGCACAGCCGGAGGAGTCATTACAGACAAACGCATCCGGCTTTCCACAGATAATGTGGATCGTTTGACTTTCATCAAGATGAATCAGGCATGGATCTCTGATGATGTTGTGGCCCCAATTGCCGAGGTCACCGATTAGTTGCTGGTCTACTTCACATTCCTCTCCAAACAGAAATGGTCCTCTTGAAAACTTATTTTGAAAATGATCATTTCTTACTGCAATTTTTATTCTCAATTCCCCACACTTCATTGTGCTGGTTTTGATGTGAGGAGACTGTAAAAGACACCAAGGTTTCGTGACAAAACCATATTCCATTTACTCACTTCATCTTTAGAATTTTTCGCATTGTCAATGGTTTTGGGGGTCGTGTTGCCTCACAATTTTAATAGTGGCTGAGAAGTCATTTTTATAATTCTTTGTGGTCATGGTGCTGTGAGATACAGCAATAATTGTGGTCCTTTGGAACAGAAATGTGGCTTTTAAGTAGCATTTCTCCTTCACAATTTTTAACAGTGGCTGTGAAGTCATATTTATAATTTTTTGGGGTCATGTTGCTGTGAGATACAGCAATAATCATGGTCCTTTGGAACAGAAATGTGGCTTGTAAGTGGCATTTCTCCCTCACAATTTTTTTTTCTTATTCCAATAAGCTTTATTTTGAAGCACAAAGGAAAATACAACAGTATAGGTATCAATAGCACTATGTAGAGATGAAGCAAAACATGAAAAGCGAATCACAAATAGATAATCACAAATAGACAATGGTTATGGTTATCACAATACTAGGTTATCACAATACTAGGATGAGAGTCCAACATTGTCGACAGGCATATAAGCAGGAGCAGGTTATGACCTTTACAGTAGATACTTGAGGAAGAGGAGTCAACAAGTAGTGGGCAGCTCATAGTCATGTCTATTGTAAAGGCGTTATAGAGTTCAGGTGCGACACCCTACTGACCCGTCCCAGGAGGGGGGGAGTAGAGCTATTATCAAGCCTAATAGGAGAGAACTTGAGATATCTCAATTCGCTAAGGGTGAATCGGATCAAAATTTGTGCCATCAATTGCCAGAGTTGAACAGGTTATAACAAAAACCAAGGGGGAGGTGGTGCCAGCCAGTGGTGTCAATCCGCCGATGCGTCATATATCGTCAGATTGATTGATCGCAGATCCGGTCTATTGAGCGGAGGAATAGTCCGCAGTTTCGCAGAAGGCGAGCCAATCTCCCCAAATCCTGAAAAATTTCTCCGAATCCCCAATTGATTCACTCCGAATCTCTTCCCAGCCACATATTTTATGGGTTTCCCTAAACCAATCCGTGATCGAAGGGCTAATTGATGACCGCCAAAGCCTGGGGATAACCGTTTTGGCTGCATTTAACAAAGTTGTAACTAGATGGTTTTTTGCAGACCAAGCAGGGCACTGGACTGCAAGCAGCAGCAGAACCGCCGGGTCGTTGTCCAGACTCACCCCAGTTATCTGATGAATAATGTCGATAACTCTAAGCCAGAAAGGCTGCAAGACCGGGCATTGCCACCAGATGTGTAGCATTGTCCCCTCTGCTGAGTTGCATCGCCAGCATTGGTCGGACACAGTGGGGAATAAAGTGTGCAGAAGAGCCGGGACTCTGTACCATCTGGTAACAATTTTGTAGTTCATTTCCTGTACTTTCACTGAAACTGATGATTTATGCGTCAGTGTGAATATTTTATCCCACTCCTCATCAGAAAAAACTCTAGAGAGCTCCCTCTCCCACGCCCTTTGGAACGCCAGTTTGACGGAGTCTCCGGTATTCATCAGGAGTCCATGGATCCTTGAGAGCAGGTGCTCAGTATGTAGCTTCTGCAGACACCAGCTCTCAAAGACAGAGACCCTCCTAGAAAAAGATAAATCTGGATCATGCGCAGAGCAGATGCTACGCAGCTGGTAGTAAAATAGTCTGGGGAAGTGTTGTCCCCCTGAGTCCGCAACCAAATCAGAGTAGGACATGATAGCCGTGCCTAGGTAGGCGTCTTTCATAATTGCAAAGCCCCGTTCCCTGCCAAGGCCAAGGCCTGTACTACTTAACGTGCTCGGGAGTCCCGGGTTGCCCGTAAGAGGAGTAAGCGGCCCCCCTGGCTTAATAATATGCATTGAAGAGGGGTATGACCTGGAGATGTTCACTATGTTTTGAGAGATCAGGGGAGTTAGGCGAAGCCTTTTCCTGGGCAACCATTTTGGTGGCAGCCAGGGCAGGGTTGCAGTGGGGTAGCCATGCATAGTAGTTTCAAGCTGAACCCAGAGTTTAGTGTCCGCCTGATGAAAACAGTCCAGTACCCGTACTGAGGCCGCTGCTAAATAATAAGTTAGAAAGTTTGGAAGCGACAAACCACCCTCAGACTTTGGCTTCATTAGAGTTGCTTTTGCGAGCCGTGGGTGCTTCTGCGCCCATATGAATCGGAGCACGTGTTGATGCAGGGAACAAAAAAAGGACTTAGGGAGTAGGATCGGGATTGTCTGGAACAAATAGAGCAGCCGGGATAGCACATTCATTTTTACGATATTGACCCGACCTATCCACGAAAAATCCTTTTTATCCCATCGCAGAAGGTCTGCCTGTATAAGATGAAACAGGGGAGCGAAGTTCAGATCATAGGTCTTGTTCAAATCCGCGGGGATGTGAATTCCTAGATATTTAATGGAGGTGGTTGCCCAAGAAAAGGAGTAAAGTTCCCTAAGCTGGGTGACCGCCTGTGGGGGTAGGGTAAGATTCAGCGCTACGCTTTTAGCCATATTAACTTTGTGATTGGAGAGAGAGCCGAAGATATGCAATACTTGAAGTATTGCTGGGAGGGAAATAAGGGGCTCGGTGATATATAATAGAAGATCATCCGCGAATGCGGAACATTTAGTGTGAATGCTTCCACAGTTGATCCCATGGATTGATTCGTTTGCTCGGATGTCTTGAAGGAGATGTTCCACTATCAGAGCATACAGGAGTGGGGAAAGAGGGCATCCCTGCCTGGTACCATTGCGTATAGGAAAAGGTGTAGAAAGCGCTCCGTTGACCCGGATTTGAGCTTGCGGGGAGTTATATAACGCTAATATTTTGGACAGGAGAAACGGTCCCAGGCCAAGCGCAGAGAGGGCACCTGAGAGGAAAGCCCAGTCCACCCTATCAAAAGCTTTCTCCGCATCAAGGGAGAGTAACATGCAGGGAGTCTTAGATTTACGCACATAGTCAATCAGAGTGAAGGTCTTCAAGGTGTTGTCCCTGGCTTCTCTCATGGGGACAAAGCCCACTTGATCCAAATGTATCAGGCCGTTCAGTAAGGGATTTAATCTGAGAGCGATAATTTTGGCGAAGATTTTAGCGTCCGTGTTAATAAGCGATATTGGTCTGTAACTTTGACAAAGGGTCGGGTCACGACCTTCTTTGGGGATTACCGTAATATGAGCTTTGAGGAAGTCAGGGGCAAATGGTGAGGCATTGGAGACCGAGTTAAAGGCGGACAGTAGGAGGGGAGTAAGGTCCTCTTTCAGAGTCTTATAAAATTTAGTTGTATAGCCATCTGGGCCAGGGCTCTTACCGACAGCAAGAGAGTCTATAGCTTGCTGCACCTCTGCTGGGGAGAATGGATCTTCCAGGGCCGTTATCACTTCTGGGGAGAGGGGAGGAAGAGATGTCCTCTGAAGGTAGTCCATCAGTGACCTGTTACGTTCACTGGGAGAAATGGGTAAGCGTGTGGAAGGCAAGTTGTATAAGTCCGAATAATAGGCATGAAATGCTGATAAGATGTCCTCAGTCAAGAATGCCAGTTGTCCGTTCGGCGTCTTGATCTGGGGAATGAAGAGTGCCGCTCTCTTCTCCCGCAGTGCCCTCGCCAGGTATCGTCCAGGCTTATTGCTCCACTCATAAAAGGACGCCGCGCAAATCTGCCGGTGGCGCTGGTGTCTGCGCTCCATCAGAGTGAGAATTTCCTGTCGTAATCTGATTAGCTCTCTAAGATCTGTCTCAGCGTTTGACGTTTTATGAGAGGACTCGACCGAGCTGAGCTCTGTCAGTAAGGATTGAAGTTTATGAGCCTGTGCACGTTTCAGGCGGGCCCCATGCTTGATCAGTACTCCCCGCAGGACACACTTCATTGCCTCCCAGCGTATCTGGGGTGAGGTATCATCAGTCTCATGGTCAATCTGAAACCTTTGGATAGTAGATTGAAGTTCTTGGAGACAAAGTGCGTCCTGTAAGAGTGATTCATTTAACTTCCATGCAAACGGGGGGTGCCTGAAGTGCGGTAGATCCATAGTGCAATGTATTGGTGCATGATCCGAGTGGAGTATGGGGTCTATCCTGGTGTCGGACACTCTCCCTCACAATTTTTAACAGTGGCTGAGAAGTCATTTTTATAATTTTTTGGGTCATGCTGCTTTGAAATGCAGCAATACTACAGGTCCTATTCTAAAAAATGTTGTTTCTAATAGACATTTGTTCTTCACAATTGTCAAAAGTGGCTCATGGGTCATGTTTTGAATTTTTGGGGGCATTTTGCTGTGACATGCAGCTATACTACAGGTGCTATTATAAAAAAATGTTGTTTCTAACAGACATTTGTTCTTCACAATTGTCAAGAGTTGCTCAAGGGTGATGGTGCTGTCAGAAACAGGAATAGGTAGGACACTGTTAATGGACACATATTGCAAAATGACTTGTTTTTGCAAGATCTTTAACATAGCTATCAATCCCTGTATTGAGACAACCCATTTAATACAATTAAAAAAGAGAAACAAAGACATGGTGGAATTCCATCCTATTTTAAAAATGTGTTTTCTAGACTTAAACTACTAAAAAACTTGCATGTACAAAATAGCTGGTAAAAAAATTCCTCTGAATTGTACAAGGGAGGTACAGGAAGACTAGACCAGATGTAGGTTATTCAGAGGACATGGAGTATGGAGCACGGACAGAGAACAAAGAACAGAGACAATTTCCTCCAGCACGTTGAGTAAAATGAGAAAAAGAATGCCAAGAAAAAGGGCACCTGGGTGTAACAGGAGCGTTAACCACCAGTATTTCCAAGTGAAGCTCAATTGGTCCGCACTCATACGGAGGGGCAAGCGCTACCCATGTCTTGACTGTGTACTGAGGAAGGCTGGAGTTCTCACACTTCCGCTTCCACACTCTGCTTCAGCACGACAGTTTTCGTTGCTGCGTCATCAGGGCATTTTAACCTGCGTGTTAATAGATGACGGACGCCAGCCTGGGCTCTCACCGCACCCACTGTAACTCCGGCCCTGGGTCATACTGCGGTCCAGGACAGATATAGTCTATGTCCAGTGAAACTAAAATGGTGGTTGAAAGACTCCTTTTTCCGGCACTTTTTAATCTGGGGTCATGAGAATAGTGCTCAGCACAGGAACATGACACCGCCAAACTGTACACATAGCTCTATACTACAGAGAATAGTGCTCAGCACAGAAGCCTGACACCGCCAAACTGTACACATAGCTCTATACTACAGAGAATAGTGCTCAGCACAGAAGCCTGACACCGCCAAACTGTACACATAGCTCTATACTACAGAGAATAGTGCTCAGCACAGAAGCCTGACACCGCCAAACTGTACACATAGCTCTATACTGCAGAGAATAGTGCTCAGCACAGGAGCCTGACACCGCCAAACTGTACACATAGCTCTATACTACAGAGAATAGTGCTCAGCACAGGAACGTGACACCGCCAAACCGTACACATAGCTCTATACTACAGAGAATAGTGCTCAGCACAGGAACCTGACACCGCCAAACCGTACACATAGCTCTATACTACAGAGAATAGTGCTCAGCACAGGAACCTGACACCGCCAAACCGTACACATAGCTCTATACTACAGAGAATAGTGCTCAGCACAGGAGCCTGACACCGCCAAACTGTACACATAGCTCTATACTACAGAGAATAGTGCTCAGCACAGGAGCCTGACACCGCCAAACTGTACACATAGCTCTATACTGCAGAGAATAGTGCTCAGCACAGAAGCCTGACACCGCCAAACTGTACACATAGCTCTATACTACAGAGAATAGTGCTCAGCACAGGAGCCTGACACCGCCAAACTGTACACATAGCTCTATACTACAGAGAATAGTGCTCAGCACAGGAGCCTGACACCGCCAAACTGTACACATAACTCTATACTGCAGAGAATAGTGCTCAGCACAGGAGCCTGACACCGCCAAACTGTACACATAGCTCTATACTACAGAGAATAGTGCTCAGCACAGAAGCCTGACACCGCCAAACTGTACACATAGCTCTATACTACAGAGAATAGTGCTCAGCACAGGAACCTGACACCGCCAAACCGTACACATAGCTCTATACTACAGAGAATAGTGCTCAGCACAGGAACCTGACACCACCAAACCGTACACATAGCTCTATACTACAGAGAATATTGCTCAGCACAGGAACCTGACACCGCCAAACCGTACACATAGCTCTATACTACAGAGAATAGTGCTCAGCACAGGAGCCTGACAACGCCAAACTGTACACATAGCTCTATACTACAGAGAATAGTGCTCAGCACAGGAGCCTGACACCGCCAAACTGTACACATAGCTCTATTCTGCAGAGAATAGTGCTCAGCACAGAAGCCTGACACCGCCAAACTGTACACATAGCTCTATACTACAGAGAATAGTGCTCAGCACAGGAGCCTGACCTGCCAAACTGTACACATAGCTCTATACTACAGAGAATAGTGCTCAGCACAGGAGCCTGACACCGCCAAACTGTACACATAGCTCTATACTGCAGAGAATAGTGCTCAGCATAGGAGCCTGACACCGCCAAACTGTACACATAGCTCTATACTACAGAGAATAGTGCTCAGCACAGGAACCTGACACCGCCAAACCGTACACATAGCTCTATACTACAGAGAATAGTGCTCAGCACAGGAGCCTGACACCGCCAAACTGTACACATAGCTCTATACTGCAGAGAAAAGAGCTCAGCACAGGAGCCAGCCACTCACAAACAGTACACATAGCTCTATACGACAGGAGAATAGTGCTCAGCACAGGAGCCTGACACCGCCAAACTGTACACATAGCTCTATACTGCAGAGAATAGTGCTCAGCACAGGAGCCTGACACCGCCAAACTGTACACATAGCTCTATACTACAGAGAATAGTGCTCAGCACAGGAGCCTGACACCGCCAAACTGTACACATAGCTCTATACTACAGAGAATAGTGCTCAGCACAGAAGCCTGACACCGCCAAACTGTACACATAGCTCTATACTACAGAGAATAGTGCTCAGCACAGGAGCCTGACACCGCCAAACTGTACACATAGCTCTATACTACAGAGAATAGTGCTCAGCAGGTTTGGGGCTCATGCTGCGTTCCAGGACAGGGATATTCAATGTCCAGTTCAAGTAAAATGATGGTTCAAATCATACTGCCTTCTGGCACTTTTTAATTTGTGGGTGATGCAGGTTTAAGGGTCATGCTGTGGTGCAAGACAGGGATAGTGAATGGTGTGTGACTTTTTTTCTGTGGCTTTTATAACCTAAGTGTGTTGCCTAAGATGTAGCACGTATCCATTTGACTGTTGTGGATGTTAATTCCAGCTTCTCCAGCCCTGTTTGGGTGTAATAATGAAGGTGTTGTTCCTCTCCCATAGACTTTAATGGTCATCGGCGATAATCGGTTATCGACTATCGAAAATCGTCTAGATAACTGCCGATATCGACTATCGAAACGATGACGATAGTCAACATAATCGCTCATCACTACTTAGCAGTAATGCATTTTTAAAAAAAAAATCCTATATGCCTTTGATGTTTTCTTGGTTTATAGTGTGCTGCTGGCATTTGGAATATATGTATGTTATTGCCTCGCCAGTGTGCACCTATGCTTATTTTTTTTCAAAAAATGTTTTTGGATGTGCAGAGCCAAATTATGTATTTTTAGTCTGTATGAGGAGTGGCTGCCTCTTTGGCTTTTTGCACTCTGCCCAACTCCACAGGTTTTAAATCAGTGCAGTGTCTTTAGTAGTTAGTCCTTTTCACTCCCTGAATTGTTGAGGTCTGACCTGGCTCCAGGTCACTTAAACACTTTTGATCAAAATTGTGAACTAAGAACCTCAAATTTTCATATATCCTTAGCAGTTATGCATTTTTTTTTAATTCCTATATGCCTTTGATGTTTTCTTGGTTTATAGTGTGCTGCTGGCATTTGGAATAACCGGAAGCTACTAGCATACAGATATAGAGAGGATGATCTCCAAGGTGAGTGTGTTAGTTTCAGTAAGATCAGCGAGTGAGGACTTTGTAGCACAAAAGTAAAATACAACACAAAATGCCGACTGGAAGTATGGGGGGTGACTACTGTGTGGACTTCTGAACACCATATGGTGTCCTGTGTACCAATAGGTTGAATAGCAATTTTCTATCACTTTTTGATAGCAATCCGCTTCTGAAATCCACATCCAAATCCTCATGAAATCTTCATCTATATTTTGAAAAACTTGACTGATAACCACGTGGAACGATGCAGATTTAAAAGATGGAATCTGTGTGGATTACATAAGGATATGTTCACCATGCAATCTTGTTACATGTGAACATATCCAATTTTCTTCCTGCTTTCTTATTTCAGGCTTAGTTTCTTGCTGGGCATGCAAGTGCAGTTTATAAAATGAAGGATAATATTCATTGAAGAGAGTGCTACTGACAAAATTGAAGTTTTGTAACTGCGGTAATCAGAAATTTACTAACCATGTCACTCTCCAGCTCCATCATCTTCCGATGAAGTGCGGCTTCAGCTCCTTCAATCTGTTGTATCCACTGTCAAAATACACAATTGCACCCAAAGACATGAATTAGTTGCAGCATACATAAATCACTATATTTTCACCATTCTTCAGTTATCAGCTGGTATTACTTATCCTGAAACATTACAATTTCTTCAAAATACTGGAAGTTAAATGCCAGTGCCTGCCGTACAATAGTGAACATCTCCCAAACCTAGAATAATGTAAAGAAACTGGATTCATTATGTATCTACATTGTATGTTGTTCATAGAAACCTTGCTGAACCAGTTGTTCTTGAAAGGAGTACACAAGTTCACCTCAAGGTGGTAGGTTTCCATTTATAGAAAGTCACAAAATACAATAGTATATAGGGAATGAAGTCCTACTCCTTTGGATAGGATTTACAATCAAACCTTGGGACTAAACTGTTTCAAAACTCATTCAATTTAGTATTTAATGCATTATATAACAAAAATTAGTCTTGGCGTTTAGGGCCACATGTATGAAAACTGTCTAGGTCTAAAATTCACTTTGTTGCCCATAGCAACCAATCAGATCGCCCTTTTGATTTCATACAGTGCTCTGGAGAAATTAAAGGGGCGATCTGTTTGGTTGCTATGGGAAAAATATTGAATTTTAGACCTCGACAGTTTTCATACATGTGGCCCTTATGTTTCCTTGGCAGAGCTGGATGGTGCAGCAATCCCAGAAGCATATGCCGCTCCCGCCACATAAGTCTTGGTGCAGCTCTTGTTTGATGAGCTGCTCTGTAACTTTGAGATTGTCATAGAAGTCATATACAGTAGAGTTAAATAATGTAATAGTTCTTCAGTCTCAAATTGAAAGTGTTCATAATTTCCAACAGACCCAAAAGGAATTGGATTGTCTCTAGTTTATATGAGTCATTTGGCCAACCTATTCTCTCATTGGTTGGTTTTGTTCCTCTAATCTATAATTGCTGATAATACACATTTGTTTATATATGTATGACAGCAGGGATACTCAGTATCATTCCATCACTTGTTTCACAGCACCCTCTAGAAAGTACCCTCCAGATTAATAAACTACCCACTGACAATAGATAAAAATATTAATTAAAACTGCTGATTTTCAAGGTAATATTCTGCAAAATGAACCTCAGAGTAACTAAATCAAAGATATGGTAAAGGTCACTGCATGTCCCAGCGCCGGCTGCGAGGTGAATGTGGGAGGCTGAGTCGGGCGTGGCGTGCGGGGAGGTGCCGGCTTATCAGCCGTATATTTACTATTTTGCCATAGGCAAACTTAAACTCTATCAGTTCTCTATCTGTAAAACACTAAAACGTAACTTTTATAATGTATAACTCTTAACCTCTATGCACACTATTTAAAAACCTGATCTTTAACCCCATCATTTAACCCTTTTTGCTTCTGAAAGAGGGAATAACTCCCTTTCTATTATCAAGTCTGGTGGAACCCCACCTATTAACAGGAGAGCCTTATATCTATAGCAAAGTACTAGCTTCAGTAAGGGATCCCAAGCCAACTACTTGGACAGTCGTCCCTAATCTCACGGACACAGAACAAATAAGGCCCCCTTGTGACACCCCTGCAGCGGGTGACACTTGTAGACAGAGGTGAGAAATCACAATTTAAAATGTCATATCTAAACTGCCCGACATGTTTCCCCAGCTAACCTGGCTTTATCAAAGCTTAGAGGTCCGATCACATGTGGTGTAAGCTCACTTCCTTTTATATCATGTTAGGTAAACACCCCATTCAGGTGCTCACCAATTAGCCATCAGAGAATCCACATAAAGCCCACTCCCCCTTCCGCTCTCTGAGCTGCAGGGGTGTCACAAGGGGGCCTTATTTGTTTTGTGTCCATGAGATTAGGGACGACTGCCAAGTAGTAGGCTTGGGATCCCTTACTGGAGCTAGTAATTTGCTATAGATATAAGGCTCTCCTGTTAATAGGTGGTGCTCCACCAGACTTGATAATAGAAAGGGAGCTATTCCCTCTTTCAGAAGCAAAAAGGGTTAAATGGTGAGGTTAGAAATCAGATTTTTAAATAGTGTGTATAGAGGTTAAGAGTTATACATAATAAAAGTTACGTTTTAGTGTTTTACAGATAGAGAACTGATAGAGTTTAAGTTTGCCTATGGCAAAATAGTAAATATAGTGATCAAAAGTCACTCTCTGTTCTCTTGCGAGATTCCCAATTTTTTGGAGTTTATGTGGCTTATCAGCCACGCCCCGCACCGCTCGGGAGCAGACGCACAGGAAGAGCAGTGAAGGGCAGTCCCACCCTCCCGCCCTATTTTGGGGGGGGGGGGGCGAGAATCGTGGGGGACTTTGTTGTAATTGGGGAAGGAGTTTGTTTACTGGGGAGTGACGAGTGGTTGATGGTGGTGAAGGGTGTCGCAGTGGCGCGGCGGGTTGGGGTCCTTGGAGTCGGAGAAAGTAGTTGGGGGAGTCAAGCCCAGCTTGGCTCCCAATTGGTGGATGGAACAGCCTGAAGAAGGTTTGGGCTCTGCAGGGTATCGTCCTTGGGAGCAGTCTATGAATTCAGTAGCCGTCTGAGATGGCTTTGGGTGCCCTGAAGCCGGGGGTGACGGCTGGGGGCAAGAACGTGGAAGAAAGGATCATGGTTTCACCCAGCCCTTTTGGCTTTGCATTTTGGGCCCAAGGACCTCAGCCCAATTGGTTTCGGGGGGTTCGGGTGAATGGGTATTTGGGTTTAACTCAATTCCGCTTTTGATTGCTTTTAATTTTTGTTTGTTAATAAAACGGTTGCGGGGGGACAATCTACCCAAGCCAAAGGTCTTGTGTCTTTATTGGGGACGCGGGGAGGGGGGTGGGGGATTGGTCAGGATTCAGCGAAGGTTAGGCGCTGCTTAGGGTCATGATGTCAGCTGCCAATCTTCCCTGACATATGCGCATTTGTCAGGGAAGATTCCTTTCTCAGGAATGCTTAAAGGCTACTGACACTTTTAACTGACACTTTATTCCTTCAACCATTTTCAACTGCCCCACTGCCCCATTCCCTTCCCAATATCCCAGTAATATATAGTATGCTGGATTGGCGCTATGTTTGTCTAGAAGCCTAGTGTTTGTATGGGTTTTCTGCTTTATGACCTCCTAGGATCACAAGGCATTCATTACCATTTGTATGATGATGACACCCATCGCTGGCTTAGATGTTAGCTCTCTGTTTTCCAGGATTCCAGAATGTCTATATCCTCCTTCTTCTCCTCCTGCTTTCTCAAGCTCAATATTGAGAAAACAGAGTTCATTATCTCCCACCCTCTCACTCAACCTCTTCATCAAATCTATCACAGTCAATGGCTCCATGCTTTTCTCCAGTCCCATAAGTCTGATGCATTGGGATAACCTTGTACTCCATCTTGGCTTTTAAACTGCACATCCAAGCCCTGAGCACCTCCTGCCGCCTCCACCTGAAAAATATTTCCCAAATCCGCTCCTTTATTAACTTTGACTCTGCAGAAATGTTTGTTCATGCCCTATTCATCTTGCATCTTGATTAATGCAACACTCTGTGGCCTTCCATCTCCCTTTCTATCCATCCTCAACTCTGCTGCCCAGCTGATCCACCTCTCTTTTCAATACTCCTCTCTGCCAATCCATTCACTTACTATGCATTTCTCAGCGAATTCAGTTCAAATTATTAAACATGAAATACAAAACTCTCCCCCATATATGAAAACCATCTATGGAAGAACTGTACAGCCATACTTTCTTGTATTCTAAAAATCTACAGTATGTTGTAAATGACCCCCCCACTCTCCTCCTCCCTTTCCTGCCTCCCCCTCTGTGTCCACCTGAGTTTGTCTCGTCTGTCTACTGCCTCTTTTTCTACACCACGTTATTTGGTTTTATTCGAATGTGTTACTTTAGGCCTTGTTATACTGGCCGACATTGACGCCTATGCTTAGGCTTAACTTCACCTTTCACTATTGGACTTATGGTGTATGTCGTTTAAACACGCTTTTTTCCTTTTCTGTAATTATCTTTATCTAAACAAAAAACAATAAAAATACAGTTACAAAAAAAATAAATAAATCTATGTTGTACAGGAAGGGAAACCAGTCGCTGGAGCCCAAGGGGGTCCAAAAGTCCCTCTGCCACATAAGACAGTACTATTCTAAATGGCGCATAGTATATGGGGGCTACTTTATAGGTTTTGCATTGGAGCTCAGAATCATAAGCTACGCCTCTGTGTAGAAGTTTCCGACCCATTGAAAGACTTTCCCTAATTCCTAAGAATTTAGATGGGTCAGATGGGTTCCATTGTGAGGAACTACTACTTTCAAGGTCAAATTGGTTACACCTTACTCCTGCCACTAAAAGTGTCTATATAGTTTTAATGAGCTCAATAGATTCATTTTCATTTCTTTTTGATGTATTCAATGTCTTTCCAGTTCTCTGGATTGTTATTCCACATTAGGGCTCTGGCCCCCTGCTAATTACAGTCCGATGTATGAGATACTGTATGTTTCAAGGAGACCCATAATATTTTCTCGTGTGATACATGAAATAAACTATCGTTCAATCCATGTTATACAGTATATTATAAGATCCTAAGTGCCTCTGGCAGCTTTAAATAATGTATGAGAACTCATTCAGATAATATATGTGATAGGCATAGCTAAACTCTAACGGTTGCAAGCCTAAGGCTATGTTCAAAGAGGTTTTAGTAGGGAAAAGCACCCGGTGGTAAAAATAGTGTGTTGGAGGTGCAAGTAAAGAAACAAGTCCAAGTATAGATAAATTGACTGCAAACCTCAAAAGTTTTCTGTTGCAAAAACACACAAGTAAGTTTTAATAGCAAAATTCACTACAGCTTTTTGTTGACAGACTGATTAAATGTGATTGGGAGGACGTTTTCAGTCCATAGACCTTTCTCAACAAGTGTTCACAATGGAGTAGACTGTAGAAAAGAAAAAGGGCCGTACCCCCAAATAAATATGGGAGCGGCTAATTGGGGGGGGCGTAAGCCCAAAGCGGAGAGAGGAGGGTAATCCATAGTTTTATAGAACTGTGGATTACTGTAAAAAATAGGGGCGAAAAACGTCCCAATTTCACCCGTTGAACTCCCCTTAAAAAGACCCAGAAAGTACAAAATTTAACATTCCCTTTCTCAGCCAACGAGAGCACGTGCTGCCTAATTATGGCAATTGCCCTCTTTTTCTGAGATTCTGACAGAAAAAAAAACTGGTTTGTGGGGAAAAATTCTTTTTTTGTGCAGGGGCTTCAGCTAAGGTTACTACTCCCCCCATTGTCTCCCAGAAATCTAGCTGTTTGATTAGATCTGGTATTTTGGGACATCCTTAAAAAAAAAAAAACACACAAAGCATTAATGTAAAACACAAGTGTTGTTGATAAGTAGATATTTTGGGGTTTTTTTTGGGGGAGGTTTGGCCTTATTATTGTGTCATTTGAAATATAACATATAGACACAGTAAACATCCTATACCTTGACACCTTCTTTCATGCAGTAAATCTGTAGTGCACTGACTCCATCAGAAAATGGGTGAATCTGTAAATTGAATGGAGGAGACCTTCTTTCCCGTTCCTGTAATACAAATCTCATTGCAACAATCATGGAAACTGAAGGCTTCATTTCATTTTACTTGTTATAATGGAAGGTATACATCTGAAATGTCACCTTTTTATGCTGTATATTTATATCTATTCTATCCAAGGGAATGAAATTACCAAAATGTTAATCACCCATGTCTCCAAGCAACGTTTCAGGTCCTGTTTGGACTTGAAAATGGCTCCAAAGAGGAGCTGAAATGTTCCTTAGAGAAATAGGGGAGTAACATTTTGGTTATTTTATTCCTTAGATGTGCTGCTTCTCCTTCCTTTTGGGTTTGGTGATATACTATACGTTCTCAGTCTTCTCCTTTAAAACATGCACTCTTAAGGCCTGGTTCACATCTGCATCAGAACTACCATTCCAAACCTCCATCACAGTGCTGGAACGATGGGTTTATGTCATGCTATCTCTCATTTTTTCCCTAATTTTTTATGAAATCTGCAAAGGTGGCTCCAAACAGAACCTAGACTTATCCTGTCTTTTTGTTACTTATGCTGCTTTCTAACTATTCCCATTCAAGTGGTTATCTATACCTATATAACAAATTGGCTACGACAGCAATAGTACAGATACAGACCAAAATGTAATTGTACTCGGACTGCTTGACCTTTATGAAACTGATCTTTATATGACAACGCTTGGAGAAGTAGATTTAATTTATCTTCTACCCTTCACATAATCCTCAAGCACAAGAAGGACGAGTCAGATGTCTGGGAACCTACATTATATGGAAACTACAGTATATGGATCATTCATCAGGGCCTAAAGAAGGAATCAACTAGAAGACAAATCCAGATGACATCAACCAAAAAGAGGACTTATTATATGGATTGTTTCCCCAAATTTCTCTATGTCAGGAACTTTGTGGTGCCCTGTCTAACTGTTTGGTTATACTTGGTCAATTGATGCCTTTACTTCAAGATCGTCTCTATCTTGACAGCTATAGGCTCATCCTGATTTTTGTATAGTGTATTATGACAATAAAAGTTCACTCTTTTTCGCATCATATTCAACATTTGTGTGCTGTGGATATTAAATCTTACTTGTGTAGATGGCTTCCCCGTATGAAATAGGTTGTCTATTGAGAGACTGGAGATCTGTTCTACTAGACAACAGCAGTTTAATGTTATCAGAGTACTTGGAAATAGATGAACACCATTTAGGGCCACATGTATGAACCTGTTTAGGTCTAAAACTCACTCTTTTGTCCACAGGTTCATACATGTGGCCCTTAGTATCCTGCACAAAGAAGAGAAATGAACATTTTCTCCCTTGCAAAGTGCTTTTGTTGTGGCTGCAAACTAATTTAAAAAATTTGGATAACAAGGGGTGATGAAAGATGGAGGGAATATTTTTTCTTTCTATTTCTGTTTTTCTTATCTCTCCTTTTTTTCTCTGCAGTCAAATAATCTAATATATTTCTTGTTTTTATTAAGGTAATACTTCAACTATTCCCTCCAAAAAGGAACTGGAAAATTAAGGACAACGCATGAAAGTTATATGACAATTCATTAAACAAAATTGTAGATTGCTCTGTGTACCCTACTATGGAAGTAAAACCGTATATTTGGATCTTAGTTCTGTGTATGATTTTTAATAACGTTAACAACATTTTCAACAATTGGAGAGAAAATAAGAAGATATTCTCATGAATCAGTCTCACCTCTAACTCCAGATTGCGGAACTCCAACAACTCGTTCTGGTCTCTAGCGTCCTGCAGCTCTTGTTGTACACGATTATTTTCAGATTCCAGTTTATCAATCTGAAAGTATTCATTATCACAAAGATAGAGTAAGCCCAAGTCATCTTTTTTTAAGGCATCTGATGATCAAATCTAAAATTACTTTGGTAGACGCAAAACAAACATTTTATTAGTAGTGATGAGCGATTGTGTCAACTATCGTTATCGATTCGATTTTCGATATCGGCAATTATCAAGATGATTTCCGTAGTCGATAACAGATTATCGCGATGACCGGGAAAGTTATGGGAGGGAACAACACCTTCATTCTTAACCCAAACAGGGTGGGAAAAGAGGGAAATTAACACCCACAACAGAAAACGGGATAGTGCTCATCTTGGGAAGACAATTGGAACAAGGTCACAGAAAAAATGACAGACATTCACTATCCCTGCCCCTGCCCACAGCATGCCCCTTAAACCTGCATGCCCCCAAAAATTTAAAAAAGTGCCGAAGGCTATTATTTAAACCCATCATTTTAGTTAAAACTGGACATTGACATCCCTGTCCTGGACCGCAGCATGACCCTTAAACCTGTCTGACACAGATTAAAAAGTGAGGAAAAAGGGGAGTCTTTCAACCACCTTTTTATTTGAACGGCATTGACTATGTTTCCTGGAACCGAGTAAGACCATTAAACCGCTGACCCCGATTTTAAAAAATGACGGAAAAAGGAGTCTTTGAACCCCATTTTGTTTAAATGGACATAGATATCCCTGTCCTGGACCGCAGCATGATTTAAATCTAATGAAATTTTTGTCTGACGAGATGAGACACATTTTGGAGTGATGGGGGGACGAGGAGGTAAACTGCTGGATCAGGGTTTCATTAACCACTGAAAACAATTGCGATGCTGTTTTTACTGAGATTCACAGGGCCCCGACACAGTGATGACAGGCCCGCGGTCCTGCAACGACGATCGCTGGCTTGCTGTTGTCGCAGACTGAAGGAGCACCTTCTCTGACCCCACCTCCAGTCCAACCCCTTTTGCTGTTACCCCCTGCATTTCGCTCCATGTTTAGAAAGAAAAAATAAGAAGGTATTAAGAGTTTTGACAGTCTCTTTTTGAAAGACGGCAAAACAGAGCTATTCTTAAATCCCCCAATTTTCCCACAGCCAATAGGGTTTGAAACTGAAATTTTTTTAGCGAAAACCCCGTGAAATGCGGGGTGGGAAAAACGTAAGACAAAACAACGTGTTTCCTTCATCCCCGGGGTTTTCAACTGCCCAGTAGGGCTAGGGGAAATTTATATTTTCAACAAAACTATATACAACGGTATTGCGCCAAACGAATTCACCGAAAAATTCAGAAGTTTCACGGATGAAAAATTGCGTTTTTTTGAGCAATGACAAATGAGAACAGTTACTAGAAAAATTTTTCTACAAAAATTTGGTTTTCAAGTGGTATTTGAAAAAAAAAAGGGCGCCCACGACAATACAGCTATTTAAAGTTATACAGATAACAAACGGTGGTTTTGCCCAAAAGAATACACCAACAGTAACTACAAAATTTTTGTATCCTAAATTAAGAAAAAGGGGTTTTTTAACAAAACTGGGCCCCACCAAAATGAAATACAGCTATTTAAAAGTTTTGGATATAAAAGGTGGGGTTTTTCACCAATGAAATACAAAAAGCAGTTACTACAAAATTTCTTATTCAAATTTAATACAAGGGGCTCTTTAACAAAACGGGGGGCACAAGTGAAAAAAGCTATTTAAAAGTTATTTTCGGATAAAAAAAGGGGGGTTTTGCACCAAAGAAAAAAACACCTGCATTACTAGAAAATTTTTGTATCCTAATATAAATAAAAAATTGGCTCTTTGAACAAAAAGGGCTCAAAAATAAAAGGTAGTATTTACTCAGGTGAAGCCATTTCAAAAGCGTTTCAAAGCAAGTCTGGGCTGCACAATATACACTTCCTTTTAAAGCCCTGCCGCCCGTCTGTCTGTGTTCATCCGCAATCTCCCCCCCCCCCCCCCCGCGGCTGTACCATAGATGCTTCTTTAAAAACTCTGTCAAAAAATAAAAGCTGAAATTCTTAATCTACCTTGTTCTAATGTTCACAGTAAAACATGTTGTCTGTAGAATAAAAAGGAACTTTCTTGAGTGGCTGATTTAAAGGACCCACCACACATCCTCTCTAGTGAGAGACACTGAAAAAAAGAGTATGGGTTTTTTCCCGCAATGACAACCATACAATCAAGTCACGATCGCACACCCAGTACCCTGCCTATGCTTAATGATTTGTGGGCCCAAAAAAACGAACGCGATGCAAAAGTTATTGCAAAATTCTCACCCAAAAAAACGCTGATCGGAAAATTTTTCCGATGACCTAAAAAAACCGTGCCGATTTCTACTTTGTCGATTTATAATCGCTCATCCCTATTTATTAGTTGAAACAATTAAAAAAAAATGCTCTGGTTTGCTGCTATATACATAACATGACAGAGTTCCAATCCCTAGATCCTCTTGTATACAGATGATGGAGTGAACCTGTAACTGTGCACACCAGCCAATTAGAATCATCCTAGAAGTGGCTTCTTCTCATTAGATGGATGTTCTGAGAAGAAATATAAAATCACTGAGGACACCATAACAAGTATGTAATAGCAATATCTAGACAAAGGGAATTTCACTTCTTTTAATCAATCCAATTATAAAATGATGACCCAGCAGTCAGACTGGCACCAATCACTTACTGATATACTCGAAATTCAAACATGGTGTGAGGGCTCGTGAAAACATACAATCTGTGTAAGACAGTGTAAAGTGCATGAGTGCATGGAGTGTGAGGGTCACTGCTAAATCAAGATATCAGGGTCTTAAAGGAGTTTTCTCACTACAAAGATTAGCTGTCATGTGGTTGGGAAAGGTAATTGAAGACTTTTACTAAATACTTAAACCTTTTGATGTTGTCCTGATTAGTAGATTAGAGATTTTATCTGCTCTGAATGCACACAAGTGTCTTTAGGTTACCATCTATATCTTCCGTCCTGATTAGACAGAGCGCAGGGAGCCATGGTTGGATGGAGCAGGGAGAGTCCTTATATCTCTAACAAGATTAGATTTTTTACCTTTGATAGCACTTGCTTTTACTCCTTTTGTGCATTGTAGTTTTGTTTACTCCTTTGTTTGTCTCCTGCACTTATTTCACTGTAACAGGATCAGCTAGTTACAGCTAAATATGCTAATCATTCCTGCAAAACAACCCAAAGCCTGACCATGCAGTGTGAGTCTAAAGCTGCCTGGACTCTATGAAACATCATGGTGAGAAAACCTCTTTAAGAATAATGTAAAAGGTGAAGATGGTGTTAAGGAAACCTGGTGATGATGATTAAGGATTCCTGCTATAATTATGTGGTTTAGGGAACTCTTTAAAAATTTCAAAATTTTCTAAAATTAGGCACTTTTGTAATATACCTCCACTAAGTTTTCAGGGAAAACAGCTATGAGTCAAGCCCAGGAGATCATATGTCCAAAGTGATTTGGCTTTTTTAAGGCATCCTTTGATTTCACACCCTTTCGGTCCTACCTCCCAAAGCTTTTAACATGAGCTAGGAAAGAGGGGACATGAGAGTGCAGAAGATAGAAAAAGCACAGCAAAGTATTCTGGGGCTTTTATTTTCACAGAACAAAGGAAAAAACAGCTTTTGAACAGGAAATGCTGCTGCTCGGTTGCAGAGAAGGGAGTCTACAGGAAAAAACACAAATTAGTATATAAGAGAACAGGAAAACCCTTTAATCTGATTGTCTATGGTAGTGCATTATTAGAGAATTAATATAGCACAAGCAAGTATTAGAGAATGCATGGTTTAGATCATTAAGCATCTAACTCTTAGATTGTTTGCAAAACAATTATAGTTTTAATTGCATTCTAAAGTGTGTAGACAACCAGTGCAATGACTGCCACACAGGGTTGAGGTATCAGTGTGGAAACATGACATAATTTTAAACCTAGCTGCTGCATTTAGTATGGATTGGAAAGTGAAGAGAATAGAGAGATGAAGAACAAATAGTAATAAGTAGTGTTGAGCGATTTTTATCGACAAAGTTGAAATCGGCAAGGTTTTTATGGTGATCGAAATTTCCAGATCATGCGATAATTTAAGGTTAAAATCTGTGCATCAATCTATTTAATCGGCGCTTTTTCGGGGCTTCTGTATTTTGGCGGCCAGCAATGAGATTACAGAATAGAGCATGGTGAGATGTGTCGTGCGAACGTCATGACTGGACTGTGTTTGGTTGCGATTGGCTGGAAAAATCCACATGACCTCGTTTTAATAGAACAGCGTTTCCTGTTTCAGCCTCAGTGTCGCTCAGGCGTCTCTATAGGTAGGGACCTGCGCTTGCCTGTGGCCAAACAGGCTCAGCGAAATAGTTATTTCTGCACAGATGTAAAAACCGTCTACTATTAGCTGTGAACCTTCCATTTTAGTTAGATTAGAGATTGAAGATTGTATGTAGTAGCTAGGAGAATTTTAAAGCTGCATCTACACGCTGTTAAATTGACGGCGGTGGGAGCGGGGGGTGGGGGGGGGGGGGGGGGGGGGGGGGCCGCGGGCGAACACAGACATGCTCTATCTATAAAGAACACTGGATAAAGTTCACCAAGAACTTAGTGTCAGACATGGTAGTGAATATGCTTTATATATTAAACAGTTTGCTATTGAAAATATTTCCTGGATATTGGACAGCATGAACTGGTATATTGGATAAACTTCAAATTTCTAGTAACTGCAATGGTCTCTTTGTTAGTGCAAAAACTCCACTTTTTATTATCAGTATACATTTCAGATAGGTGTTCAATTTTACCATTACACCTCTGGACTGTTGATTATTCCACCTTGCACTTAAATTACAATCAGCAATCTTGTAGTCAGCACAGGTTGTTTGTTGCCAAAAATACCGTGTATCGTCCGAAAACTCACAGTTTAGTGTTTTTGGACTTTTGTCGCACCCAGGATGTTCATTGAGCAGCATCACTACGTAAATCTTAAAAACAGCAATTCTATATTCAACCACAGGTGAATTGAAAGGTGCAAAAAATACCGTTTTATTATATCAAAACTAACAGTTACGTGTTTTTTTTTTGACTTTGCGCACACAGCACTGTTCATAGACGGCAGCATCTACGTAATCTTAAAACAGCATTCTATATTCACCACAGGTGAAATTGAATGGTGCAAAAAATTACCGTTTATTATATCAAAACATAACAGTACGTGTTTTTTGACTTTTGCGCACCAGCACTGTTCATTGACCGCAGGAATCTACGTAAAAAAAACTTAAAACAGCAATTTCTATATACACCACAGGTGAATTGAAAGGTGCAAAAAATACCGTTTATTATATCAAGAAACATAACAGTTACGTGTTTTGACTTTTGCGCGACCCAGGCACTGATTCATTGACGCGCATCTACGTAAATCTTAAACCAGCAATTCTATATTCACCACAGGTGAATTGTAAGGTGCAAAAATACCGTTTATTATATCAAAACATAACAGTCCGTGTTTTTTGACTTTTGCGCACCCAGGCACTGTTCATTGATGCAGCATCTACGTAATCTTAAAACAGCCAATTCTATATTCACCACAGGTGAATTGAAAGGTGCAAAAAATACCGTTTATATATCAAAACATCACAGTTTACGTGTTTTTTGACTTGTTGCGCACCCCAGCACTGTTTCATAGACGCAGCATCTACGTAATTCTTATAACCAGCCCAATTCTATATTCACCCACAGGGTGATTGAAAAGGTGCAAAAAATACCGTTTTTATATCAAACATACAGTTACGTGTTTTTTGACTTTTGCGCACCAGCACTGTTCATTGAAGCAGCATCTACGTAAATCTTTAAAACAGCAATTCTATATTCACCACAGGTGAATTGAAAGGTGCAAAAATACGTTTATTATATCAAAACCATAACAGTTACTGTTTTTTGACTTTTGCGCACCCCAGCACTGTTCATTGACGCAGCATCTACGTAAATCTTAGAACAGCAAATTCTTATTCACCACAGGTGAATTGAAAGGTGAAAAAATACGTTTATTATATCAAAAACAATCCACAGTTACGTGTTTTTTGCTTTTGCGCACCCAGCACTGTTCATTGACGCAGCATCTACGTAAATCTTATAACAGCAATTCTATATTCACCAACAGGTGAATTGAAAGGTGCAAAAAATACGTTTATTTTATAAAAACATAAGAGTTACGGGTTTTTTGACTTTTGCGCACCCAGCACATGTTCATTGACGCAAGCATTACGTATCTTAAAACAGCAATTCTTATTCACCCAGGTGAATTGAAAGGTGCATAAAAATCAGTTTCATTATATCAAAACATAACAGTTCGTGTTGTTTTGGACTTTGTGCGCACCCCCCAGCAACTGTCATTGACGTAGCATTACGTAAATCTTAAAAAAGCAAATTATATATTCCCACAGGTGGAATTGAAGGTGCAAAAAATACCGTTTATTATATCAAAACATAACAGTTACGTTGTTTTTTGACTTTTGCGCACCCGTGCTCTGTCATTGAACTCAGCATATACGTCAAATCTTAAAAACAGCAACTTCTTTATTCACCACAGTGTGAATTGAAAGGTGCAAAAAATAACGTTTTTAATTATATCAAAACATAACAGTTAGTGTTTTTTGACTTTTGCGCACCAGCACTGTTCATTGACGCATAGGCCTTCTACGTAAATCTTAAAACAGCAATTCTATATCACCACAGGTGAATTGAAAGGTGCAAAAAATACCGTTTGTATTTATACCAAAAACATAAACGATATGTGTTTTTTTGACTTTTGCCAGTAAGATTTGTTGATAGACACCTTGCAGTTAAATTGAATCAGCAAATTTTTGTTTTGATTAAGAGGGATTTGAGAATAGCTGTGATTTGCCGTCTTTTAATAAGAGACTTTCAAAACTCACCCACCCCCCCATTCACACCTTCTCAAATTTTTATATTTCTGAACATGGAGCGAAATGGCAGGTGGTAAGCGAAGCAAAGAGGGGAGGTTGCTCATGGAGGTAGAGTACGAGAGAAGGCTGCTCCTTCCAGTGCTGGCGACAACACGCATGCCAGGGATCGTCAGTTGCAAGGACGGCGTCAGCAGTCATCGACAACTGGGGTCAGGGCCCTGTGAATAAAGTAACGAACATCGTAGCAAATCTGTCCTTCAGTGGTTAATGCAACCCTGCATCTAGCAGTCTTAACCTCCTCGTCCTCGCACGTCACGGCCACAAATGTCTGTCATCAGCATCATCGGCATCCGCCCTCCAACATGAAGCAGCCAAATGTCAACTCGTGTACCAACACTGTGGGATAATCCAATTCTGAAGACCTCTTGATGACAAAATGCGGTTGGGGTCAGAAGGCATGTTAAAAGATCAAGAGGATGATTTAGTCCTGCTTCTGACGCCCAGTTACTGATGCCATCAGAGGAGGTGAAGGAAGACGGTCCAATCGGCAAAAATCCCGGGGCGTTCGGCAACGCCTTTGCAGTGCCCCTTGCTTGTAGCGCCGCAGCTTCCTGGATGCAGAAAGTCAGACGACCAAGTCATCTGAGTTGATGTATGATGATGATGATGACGACATTGCGTGATCCATCCTGGTATTTCCGGCAGAATTTGCTTGCGAGCGCTTCATCCAGTGGTACGAGGAGGAAGTACGATGGAATAGTGTCAATACGGTGTCCCGCCACAAAAGAAAAGGGGAGAGGAGTGGTCGCCCCCCCCCCCCACCAGAAGTCCGGTGATATGATTCGCCAGCCACGGTCAGCGCCAAACCGCTCTTCGCTTTTCGCCGTTCAAGAAAGGTCCAGGACCTCTCAAGGCTGGGCCTTTCCTCCTTTGAGTAATCAAGCCTCTGTTTCCACCCAGCGATGTCATATGCCGCCTTTGCCGTAAAGCGATAGTTAGAGCAATGAACCTTAAGTGGTTAACCACCACCAACATGTCGAGTCAAATGCAGGCGAATTCATGAGTTGAATGGAGGGAAACAATTGGCCAAAAAAAAGGCCAGACGACGCGGGCCTCCAAACCACTGTCACTCCCTTTGTCTCGCCTCTCCTCATCCGCCGACACAAGCGTTCTCAGTGCCCATTGTCTCTCAGAGTCATGATCAAGGGATCAGCCTCCGCTTCAGCCTCAACCCGTCGCCCGGTAGTAACCACCAGCACCACCAGAGACCCATCCTACCTCTTCTCCTTCAGCCAGTTTGACGACCTGCACGCCGTACAGGCGGCCGTTAGCAGCCAGCCTTCTGTCTTCCAGGTTTGAGTGCGAAGGAACACTTTAACCCAAAACCATCCAAAGCCAATAGCCTGAATGGTTCGCATTGCAAGGCTTTTGGCCTGGAAATGTTCGCCTTTCCGTCTTGGTGGACACAGTGGTTTCCGCACGTCATGGCCCTCGCCTGCCCCAATACCAGATGCCGAGCAGGCATTTCTTTGCCAGAAAAGCCGTCCCTGCCCTGGCCGCCACGTGTCATCTAAAATTTCAAGCGCGTTGTTGCATCTGTGTCCGGAAAAAGTCCATCTCACCACGACAAATGGACTAGTAAGCACGGCAAGGGCGCTATTTCTTGTGTCAGGCTTCATGGTGTGAGGCTGGGTGTTGGTTGTCTCTGGGGGTGACGGGTGGCTTCTCAGGCTTGGCGCACGCTCTTCAAACCGCAGGGGATGTGCAGGGCTCTTTCCCCCAAAGGTCCTCTGGTGCTTCACGTGCCCAGAGGGGGGGGGGTTCACCAGGCCGTGTTGAAATTTAATCTGCCTTGGAGACCGTCCACACACAGGTCAGAGAGCTGTGGACGGCTCTAAGCAAACGAGACGAGCGCTGTGCTGGTGACAAGAACCTTGTGCAGGCAAGGTGGATGTGCGATAACGGGCGAAATCTGCTGGCCGCCCTTAAGTCGGTAGGCTGAGCACATCTTTGACTGGGCACAGTACATGAACCTTGTCGTCAGAAATTTCTAAATAGATACCGGGTTGGACTGCCTGCTGAAGAAGGCTCGAGGTCTGAGTTCGCACTTCAGCCGTTCGCCACCCTGCTTCGTCCCGCCTGGCTGCGCTTGCAGCGTCAGCTCGGGGCCTCCCCGTCAACCGTCTCATTGTTGGAGCGTGGCTACACGCTGGATTCCACCCTCCACATGCTCCCAGCGATTGTGGCAGCAGCGCAATGCCATTACGCCCAGTACGAAGTGACACATGGCCTGACAAGCCTGCGGTACGGTCCTCGGGGTGGTTGAACACCGAGAGTGGAGGCAGGTGAAAGAGCTTCCTGCACCATCCTTGCAGTTTGGAAGAAGCACACCAAAATGGTCATGTGCGGACCAATGCCCTTGTCAGCATGAGCTTTGTGGTGATCTTAGTTCTGGAACGATCGCTTGGACACTTCTGGAAACAACAATTCACGCCAGCGACGGAGGAGGAGGTCGGACACAATGCGGACAAGGAGCCTTTCTCTCCGTTCTAATCCACAAGGCCCGACAGTTTCACCAATTTTCATCGGTCTTAATTTAGGCAGTGGTTCGGGGTCCAGAGCTTAGTGCAAGGTGGGCGCATCAGTATCTCTGGGCTGCATCATTCAGGCATTAAGGGCTGTTGTTGAAGATGTGCGGAGGCGTCGGAGGAGAGGAGGGAGTATCGTAGGGACACGGATTGTTACCGACGTCCCTGCCTTGGAAAGAGGTTGGCGCCGAATTTGAGGCGGAGGAGGAAGATGAGGGAAGAATCAGTTTGCTAGTGCCCCTCGAACCAGAGGCTTGGGAAAATCAGGGTCCATCTCTCAAGGAGTGCTTGGATGCTCCATTTCCTCCAACATTGATCCTACGCATTAAGCCATCAAAAATGAAAAAACAGTTACTGGCGTGGCCTCCCTCCTGGATCCCCGGTACAAAACAAAAATCAAGCACTTTCTTCAACCCAACCCAATAGAGGTAAAATCAGGAAAATGTAGACCTTGTGATTTGATCAAACTGGAGACATCTGTTGCGTATGCTTCACGTTCCCCATAATGTCCACGGTGGAACAACATCAGCGACGTGACAGCAGTGAGTGCCAAGTAGGCGTTGCGGGGCAGCAGCAGGCAAGGGTGCAGAAGCCTAATAGGGTGACCTCTGGAAATCTTTGTTTACCACCTCACAACGCATGCAATGCAGGGACACATCCAAAACAGAGATCAGCTTAAAGATCATGGTGCACGACTATCTGCGTCTCAACACCGATTGTTTTTGCATGTGTCCGGACCAATAGACTTCTGGGTATCCTAAATGGACGAATGGCCGAGCTGGCTCGTCACGCCATAGAGGGTGTTGTCCTGCCCAGCAGCAAGGGGTCATATCTGAGCGGACCTTCAGCACAGCTGGAGGATGTCATTACAGACAAACGCATCAGGCTTTCAACGGATAATGTGGATCGTTTGCTGTTCATCAGATAATCAGCCTGGATCTCTGATGATGTTGTAGGGCCAATTTTACGAGGTTCAACGGATTAGTTGCCAGTTACTTCATTCCTTTTCAAAACAGAAAATGGTCTCTCTTGAAAAAAATTTTTTAAAATGATCATTTCTTACTGCATATTTTTATTCTTCTTTTCCCAACAGTTCATTTTGCTGGTTTTGCTGTGAGGAGTCTGTAAATGACAGCCAAGGTGTCATGACAACCACATATTCCATATACTCACTTTATCTTAAGAAGTTTCGCATTGTCATGGTTTTGAGGGTCATGTTGCTTTGAGATACCAGCAATATCATGGTCCTTTGGAACAGAAATGTGACTTCTAAGTGGCAGTTTCCCTCACAATTTTAATAGTGGCTGAGAGTCATATTTATAATTTTTGGGGTCATGTTGCTGTGAGATACAAGCTATTTAATTATGCGTCATTTGGAACAGAAATGTGGCTTCTAAGTGGCATTTCTCCTCACAATTTTTTATAGTGGCTGAGAAGTCATATTTATATTTTTTGGGGTCATGTAGCTTGTGAGATTACAGCAATAATCTTGGTCCTTTGTAACAGAAATGTGGCTTCTAGAGTGGCATTTTCTTTTTTTTTTTTTTTTTTTTATCCCTCACAATTTTTTAACAGTGGCGAGAAGTCATTTTTATAATTTTTTGGGTCATGCTGCTTTGAAATCAGCAATACTACAGGTCCTATTATAAAAAATGTTGTTTCTAACAGACATTTTTCCTTCACCAATTGACCAAAAGTGGCTCAAGGGTCATGCTTTGAATTTTTGGGGGACATTTTGCTGTGACATGCAGCTTTATACTCACAGGTCCTATCTAAAAAATGTTCGTTATAACAGACATTTGTTCTTCACAATTGACCATAGTGGTCAAGGGTCATTGCCTTTGAATTTTTGGGGCATTTTGCTGTGACATCGCAGCTATCATACAGGTTCCTATTCTAAAAAAAATGTTGTTTCTACCGACATTTTATTCTTCACATTGTCAAGAGTGGCTCAAGTGGTGATGGTGCTGTCAGAAAACAGGACATAGGTAGGACACTGTTAAGGACACATATTGCATAAATGACTTGTTTTTGCAGATCTTTAACATAGCTATCAATCCCTGTATGAGAGACAACCCATTAATACCAATGAAAAAAGAGAAACAAAGGACATGGTGGGATTCCATCCTATTTTAAAAATGTGTTTTCTAGGAATTAAAGTACTTAAAAAACTTGCATGTAACCAAAAATAGCTGTTAAAAAAATGCCTCTGAAATTGTACAAGGTGAGTAAGGAAAAACGTGACCAGATGGTAGGTTATTCGAGGACATGGAGTATGGAGCACGGACGAGAACAATTAACAGAGACATTTCCTCCATCTCGTTGAGTAAAATGAGAAAGAAGAATCGCCAAGATAAAGGGCACATGGGTGTAACAAGGCAGCGTTAACCACCAGTATTTCCAAGTGAAGCCTCAATGGTCCACACTCATACGGAGGGGCAAGCGCCTACACAGTATTGACTGTGTACAGAGGAAGCTGATTCTCACACGTCCGCTTCAGAACTCTGATTCAGCACGTCAGTTTTCGTTGCTGCGTCATAAGGGCATTTTTAACCTGCGTGTTAAGTAGAGACGGACCGCCAGCCTTGGGCTTTCACCGCACCACTGTAAAATCCGGCCTGGGTCATGCTGTGGCCCAGGGACACGGGTTTTTATAGTCAAAGTCCAGTGAAACACTCAAAATGGTGGTTTGAAAGACTCCTTTTTCCGGCACTTTTTAATGATGGGGGTCATGGCAGGTTTGGGGCTCTGCTGTGGCCCAGGCAGCATATAGTCAATGTCCAGTTCGACTAAAATGGATGGTTGAAAAGACTCCTTTTTCCGGCACTTTTTAAATGTGGGGGTAATGCAGGTTTGGGGCTCATGCTGTGGCCAGGAACAGGTATGTCAATGTCAGTCGAAACTAAAATGGTTGTTGAAAGACTCCTTTTTCCGGCACTTTTAACATGTGGGGGTCATGCAGGTTTGGGGCTCATGCTGTGCCAGGGACAGGTATAGTCAATGTCCAGTCAATGAAAAACTAAAATGGTGTTGAAGACTCCTTTTTTCGGCACTTTTTAATTGTGGTGGTCATGCAGGTTTGGGGCTCATGCTTTTGGCACCAGGACTAGGTATAGTCCAATGGTCCAGTGAAACTAAAATGTGGTTGAATGACTCCTTTTTCGGGCACTTTTTAATGTGGGGGTCATGCAGGTTTGGGGCTCATGCTGTGGCCCAGGACAGTATAGTCAATGTCCAGTTTCAAACTAAATAGGTGTTGAAAGACTCCTTTTTTCCGTGCACTTTTTAAATGTGGGGGTCTTGCAGTTTGGGGTAATGCTCGTTCCAGGACAGGGATATTCAATGTCCCAGTTCAAGTAACATGATGGTTCAAATCATTACTGCCTTCTGGCACTTTTTTATTTTTGTGGGTATTGAGGTTTAACGGGTCAGGCTTTGGTCAAGACAGGGATAGTAAATGGTCTGTATGACTTTTTTTCTGTGACTTTTATAACCTAAGTGTGTTGCCTAAGATGTAGCACGTATCCATTTGACTGTTGTGGATACTTAATTTTCAGCTTCTCCAGCCTTGTTTGGGTGTAATAATGAGGTGTTGTTGATCTCCCATAGACTTTAATGGTCATCGCGCATCATAATCGATGCTCACTATCGAAAAACCTTATCGATAGCGGCGACTATCAACTATCGATGATTCGATAAGCAACGCAACGCTACAACATAGTAATAAGTTACAGTAATGAACCAGAGCGACAATAACTGTTTTGGCAGATTCTACTGTAAGAAGAGGGTTGATTACGTAGATATTTTTGAGGTACAGCTGACATGAGTATACAATTGTGAGTCTATGTATTTAAGAGAAAATTTATCACTTGTAAGGTTGTGTGCGAGTGGCTTTTCTTCAAAGTCCAATTTTGACTGAACACCTGACAATACCACCTATAATCTGAAGAAGGGCATTGGAACGGAAAATTGCTATTTACACACTATCACAGTGGTGTTTCATTGTGAATAAATAAAAAAGAAACAGTGATTTACATTTTTGCCTGCAGACTTTTCTTTTCTATAGATTAAATAATTGGATGGGTTTAAATGTGAACACTCTTAGACTTGACTTGAATTTATGATCTAATTGGCGGATTGCTGCCTTAAACACAATCAGCTTTATGATGATTTTAAGTCCAACATGACCAAAACACACCGGTTTCCCACATTAAGATGTAAAATATTAAGTGTAGATATGTTAGTGAAAACTCAAAACAAATCAAAATAACTAGGTAGGTGTCACAGTTTTACAAGCAATGTATGGATATAGTGAAACACTGACAAATGCTGTTCGCCAAACAGAGCCATAATCTACCTTTTCTATTAATTCCTGGTTTCGTTTTATGAAAAGTTGTTTTTCTTCCACCCAATGGGAATCCTGCAAACAGAAGAAAGTAATTAGGTTTTATTCATATTCCTTTTATAACCATAATACAAGTTTATCTTATTTTTGAGAATATGTTTAGGGAGAATAGAAAAAGTAAAAAATAGAAATGCCTATTTGCCAGTACTAACCTGTCCCCTTTCTGACAATGCCTTTTCAAGATCTTCAATTTTGGCTTTGTAGTCGTAGGGCATCTGTTTGCATTTGTTCCTGAATCTGCCAAATGATGTTACGAACGTTATGTTACTTCATGTCCAATAGGTTGTCTCTGTTATATTACTTTATCCACATGAAAAGTAGCCAGTTAAAGGGTGACGTAAAAGTAAAAGGATTTAAATAAGTTACAGAATGGTAAAAAGTCCTTCCTGATGTGAATTAAGCCATAGAAATAGTAGTAGTTAAAGGGAAGAGATTGTACACTATAGATACTGCAGAATGTTAGCGGGAAGGATTTAAAGAGGTATTCTCGCTACAAAGATCTAATCTCTAAAAATATGGGGACAGTAAACATTAGAACTTTTGGTAATTAGTACTTAGTTATAGTAGATAAGAGATTTTTGTGGCATTACAGCTGTTTATGGCAGCTATGGTCAGGACACCGCCCCCTTTTCTGTGATTGCCTGGCTGACATTTCATTCAGCCTGTTGGGATACGCTCCTGGTCGTGAAACACCCAGGATATGCTCCATGCACTGTGATTGGCTGACTGACATTTCATTCAGCCTGTTGGGACACGCCCCAGACGGGAAACACCCCGGACACGCTCCCTGTGCTGTGATTGGCATGCCTGCACACTCTGTGTTTACTCCCCTTGGGGAGCTGTGAGAAACAAAAGTGACCAGTTATCTGAGAGGGCTGCTGGCTCTATTCTCCCAGTTATAAGGTGAACGACATTTCGGGCAAATTACTGATGTATAACTCTCCCCCTTAACTTAGATTCACTAACTCTCATATACACATGTCCTATATCCTGTGCTCCCTCCATATAACCACAGTCTTATACAGTCTCATGCATGATAACAGAGGGGAGGAGGGGGGGCAGTGTGCATTCCTCACATGTGTTTTCATCAGTTCAGAATGTGTGTATAACTTTTTATAGCATAACATGGAGCTTATGGGCTACCTGAAGCTGAAGGCTCTGCAGACATAAAGAGCATGTCCTCTCCAGTGCATCCTTCCCCTTCCAGCTCGCACACATAGAAATGATGATGTCACAGCTCTTCAGTGAGGGGAGAACACACCTCTGCAGGAGAGGACTCGTCTGCTGAGAGAAGAGACTCACGATGGATTTGAATTTAATATGATAGAAATTAGATCAAGTGTACAAAGGTTCAAATGATAAACCCTTTAAGCTAGGCTGTTTGGGATAGGTGGAAAGCACAACCAAGGCTCTTTGAAGGGGGGTGGGAATCACAGGCTGTGTTCAAGTGTAGAGCGAAAATAGAACCCCCACAGCAAAGTGAAGATTTCTACTCACAAGCTCACATCACAGCATGGCATTATTGGGAGAGACACAGCCACACAAGGAAAAAGTCTAAAGAAGCAGCGTACAACCTTGATTTCAGGAGGTTGAAAAGTAACTAAGGATAAAAGTGCAGACTAGGACTTAGGGAACTGGTTTTATCAGACAACTACTAAACATATCTATAAATAATGTTTCATGTCTAAGGGGTCGTATAGCAATAAGCTTTATTTCAAAAAACCTTTTATCATTATAATTTTATCACTCATGCTTCTTTACCTGTGCCTCTTTTTCTGCATCCTATTAAACTGCCTGATGTTCTGTGCAAGAAAAAGCATAAGCCTTTGCAATGCCTGGTACTCTTTGTCAACTGGCGAAATCCGTAGTTCAGATTCTTCTGCTGCCAAAAACCTATAGAGGAACACATATTAAAAATTTTAGTCTGTGGTAAAACATCTGAAAGCAGGAAAAACTGTTATGAGTTATTATTATATCAAAGTGGGGTCAATTTATCGTGTGATGGCATCTAGACTATTGCTACATTTTGGCACCCTCTCAGTTTAGGACCTCATTCATGCAGGTTTTTTTTAGACACTTTTCATGACTCATCGGACAAGGGGACATATTTTTGCAGTAAAAGTTGCATCAAAATCATGGAGCAAAACAAGGCAACCAACAGTTCCCATACAAACTTTGACCAGTCTAAAGATGCAGCAAATTTATTAAACATCATGAGCAGGAGCGTCACTAGTCTGTTTTATCTAAGGCTCATGCCCTGGATAAAATGGTGACTGCTATAAAACAAGGCCCACGTCTGCAAATTTTACCGTACTGTATTGTATGTGAGTCCCATGAAGCAGGCCACCATCCATGCCAAGACACAAGCTCGAGGTAACAGTAAGAGGTGAGTATTTTATATGGGGGATATATACCTTCTAACCTACCTAGTGGGGGAGTGGTTATAGAGCTTACTACTGAGGGAACCGATCAACTTACTGAGGGGACTTATTTACCTACCTACTGAGAGGGCTATATACCTACCTACTGAGGGGACCTATATACCTAATGAGGGGGATAATATACCTACCTATCTATTGTGGGCTCGTATATACATACCTACCGGGTGGGCTATAGACCTATCTAGTGAGGGGGCCAAAATACCTACTGAGGTGTGGTTAGTTTACTATCCTACTTACTTTGGGGGCTTATATACCTGCCTAGCTACTGAGGGGAACTGTATACCTACTGAGGGGACCTTCTTATCTTCCTATGTACTGAGGGGGCCTATATACCAACCTGATGAGGGGGCTTATATACGTACCCATCTATGAAGCTCCATATACCAATTATTGCCTACCTAAGGAAGGCCGCTATAACATCTATTTATCGAGGGGCCTATATACCTACATACATACTTAATGGCTGCCTATGTACCTATCTGCTGGGAGATCTATACCTTAGTTCCTAGTTCGGGGACTAAATAGGAAAGCTGAGTGATGTCCCATACCCCACAGCAGGCAGCCAACTTTCCTCTCGTAGAAAAGCTCAGTGCCTGCTGTGGAGAATGGGGCATCGCCCAGCTTTCCTATGTAAAGTTGGGTGCTGCTGTCGGGGATGTCACCCAGCTTTCTTGGGTGCTGAATAGCCTATCTGGCATCCAGGAAAGCTGGGTGATGATCCATCCTCAACAGCAGGTACCCAGCTTTCCTACTATAGGAAAGTGGGTTGCTGTGGGGGATGGAGGCCTCGCCAGCTTTTTTTGGGAGCTGGAAAGCTTATCCAGTCTAAGTGTGCAAAGCGTTTCTTTTTTCTTTTACAGGTTCCCCTTTTGACCTATGTTGAATTTATTGGAGTATTAAGGACTACTTAAAACCTTGGTACATTTTTAGATTGCCTAGTTTTAGGATACACTGTCCAAATTTTAGATTGGAGCAATAAATCTGCTCCATTAAATTATAAATACTTTTAACGTGTATTTTAATTTGCCATGTTTGTACGTTCGCGACGTCATCCGCGACAATGCTCAATATCTGAGCACTAGAACAAGGATTATACAGGATTCCAGAATGTTTTTGTGTAAATCATATGCAGATAGGAAACTAGATTTCACACCTCTAAAATCATCTTTATGTTTAT
>JAODAL010033819.1:0-45077 GCA_025379985.1 Phyllomedusa bahiana | reverse complement strand
TGACGGCATACCCCATTAAGGATATCATTGCTAAGTATCTTGATCTATTAGTCTATGTATTTTAGTCTTGTTGGCTAAATGTTCTCTTGTTACCCCTGATGAACCCTATAGAATTTTTGGGGGAAACGCGTCGGGTCTTGAACAAATCACACGGGTTTTTGAATCAATGATGCAACAGAACGTTGTTTTTGTTTTTGTTTGTGGGTCTTGAACAAATCACACAGGTTTCTGAATCAATGATACAACAGAACGTTGTTTTTGTTTTTTTTTGTTTTTCTTGTTCTGTACATGTGACTAAAAAGAATGATTTTATGTGGATAGAATTGTTTCTCCTGGAGTGTCTATAGTACATATGGGAGTCCTGCTGGTATCCTTTTAGGAACTGTTTAAGGGGTCTGACCTAGGGTGCGCTCTCAATAGGTGGGGCCGCTCCTGTTGGGGCGACTACTCCGCCGAGGGGGGCAATTTTCACCCCTTGGGTCAGTACCACTATATTGGATATTTAGATTTAGAGGAACCAGCATTTCTTCCTCTCTAGGAGAACAAATTTTGGTGTTTGTTGCTGTGGGCCCTCCATTTTGGAGGGCATGCTTTTAAGGCATATCAAGTAAAAGTTATTTTTTAATTGGGTTTTTTTCTTCACTGTGAATTTTTGCTACAAATTTAACCCAAATAGGCAAAATTAGATTTATGTCTGTGAGTTTTTTTTACAGTACTAAACTCCCCTCGCCCTCTTAAAGTGATGGTTGCCCCTAATCTTCTTGGGGCGCAGGTCACGCAATATGATCCTGAGGGGTACAGGCCACAGCACAATCTCCAGGAGGTTAGTCCTCTGTCTACCTCCAGAAGATTGTGCCTGTAAGCTATGGTCTGTCCCCATTTTCCCACCCCGCCCCTACCATTGTGTTAAATGGCTTAATGCCAACACAAAATACAACCCACACCTTTCACCCCATAAACTCCTCACTGATAACCCCATAGACCAGACATCCTCAAACTGCGGCCCTCCAGCTGTTGGGAAACTACAACTCCCATCATGCATTTATATAATCTATAACAGTGGGAATGATGGGAGTTGTAGTTTCCCAACAGCTGGAGGGCTAAAGTTTGAGGATGCCTGCCACAGACCCTTATCTCCAGCAATAACTCTATAGCCCCACATCTCCACCTATCACCTCATAGCCTCCTCACCTCCCGTTATCACCCTTTATCCCCCTCACTTTCATCCCTTACCCCATAGGTACATTTTTCCATGAAGGGATGAGGTGGGGCCAATTGACCTACTTGCCTAGGGCACCAAAATGACTTGTCCCAGCCCCGAGCATCTCCTATTGTAACAGGTGGATTCTGTGGTATCTATACACATTGGTGTCACCTTTAGTGTCAGGCTTAGTGGCCAAAGTGAAAACTGCAAGATTTCAGTTTTTTTTTTAAATATTGATAGTAATTACAAAATGTAAAGAAAAAAAAATTCTTAATGACTGTGTTTAGCATAAATATGAGTTAAACAATAGATAGTTTTCTGATGACATATTTAAATATTCCCTTTAAATATTGCACAGTTCCTATTGAAATAAATAGGTTGTCCATGTTCTCTATGGACATGTTGAGTTGGCAACACCTTACCAGTCTGAAGCAGATAATCGAAGATGAGCTTTTTTTTTTAGCAAAGAACACTGAAACTCAGTTTAGACTTGCATCATAGAAAGTGTTTATTGTCCGTCACATTTGGAAATTAGCATTTTATCTGGTTATTTAACATGAACAGAAAATAGACATCTGTGTCAATTGAAACAATATAAACGTGTTGATTGATAGTACTGCCCCATTTCCCTTTGGACCTTGGTGAGCCCCAAGTCAAGCTGGAATACATTATAAATTCTTGTGGCATTGATTTCATAAATTTCAGATATTAGTGACAATCAGCTATTAATAAATATAGAAATATTAATACATAGATTACGTTCTATCTCAACTGAGACATTATACGAAATTAGATTGCATATGAAGTTATTATTGTTGCAATTATCTGTAATATACCACTATGCTCTTTTCCCACTGGATTGAATTATTTCAGTTCGAGCTAAAGTGGTATATTAATGGATTTGCTTAGGAGGCCATATTATGGACTGAACCAACATGTGCAAAGACATCAATACAGTATTGGGTTAATCCAAACAACATGGCTGCTTGCAGAGCTAATGTGCAGATCATACTAATGCTTGGAGCGGGCAACAGGGCAGTTTAAGCCCACACTGGATACTGATTTCTGGAAAGCTGGGCACACTGTAAAACTTGATTAATTTCCGGAAAGCATTTTTCTCTAAAATCATAACCTTTCCCGGGAGCTTGGAGAGTATGCTGCCATCTTTCTGAAGTTCAAATTGTGGCACCATCTTTTCCACCATTGCTTCCCTATTATGTGCAGGAACACTATTACAACTAAGAGAACGAGCATTCTTTTTCTTGTCTTGGGTGGACCAATATCGGTGTATAGACGATGCCGCTCTATGTTTGCTGGCCACAGGCACATTCTCAGGGAAGCAGTCATCAAAAGGATCCAGATCATCTTTAGATATCTGCTCAACCCAATCTTTAGGACTGAAATCTGCTTGTTTGGGTTGTACAGTGATTTTCTGGAAGTGGTCTCCTTTATCCTCACCTTCCACGGATTGAGGGTTCAGTAATTTATTGCAATCATTGGATATGGAGCTACAATGTAAGTTGGTGACATTTATTGCAGCTTCTCTGATAAGATTCCAGTCACGATGAATATCTTCCCTTGTGGTGAACTGAGAGGTGACAGTGAAACGAATGATAAACTTCTCATGGATGGTGGCTGGAACAAGAAACATGTTCCCAGATCTGGTCAATTCTGCCAGTACTTGCTCGGTCAGGAAGTTTGGACCCTAGCATTAAGAAAACAAAACAGAGATTTAAGATCTCAGCAGATAGTTACATAGTTAGTACGGTTGAAAAAAGACACGTGTCCATCAAGTTCAACCAAGGGTGGGGATAATGTGGGTGAATAGAGGGAGACAAGGTTTTTTTAGCCCAGCCTCCCCATTGGTTAATGCCCTGGAAACCACAAGGTAAGAACCAGTCTGCTCCAGGTGAGACCCCAGCTCTGACCCCAGAGCCGCCAACAGCCAGGATCCAGAATTTTACATGGCTACATATGCATTCATATTCTTTAGTGTCAGGTAGTTATCTAAGCCTTTCTTGAAACTCCCAACTGTTCCTGTTGTGACCAGCTCCACAGGCAGCTATTCCACAGATTTACAGTTCTCACAGTGAAGAACGCTTTTCTCCTCTGGAGATTGAATCCTTTTCTCTCTAGCCGAAGGGAATGCCCCTTGTCTTTTGAGGGGGTTTTACATGAAAATATTTTTCCCCAAAATTTTTTGTAGGGACCATTTATATATTTATATTTAATTAATCATGTCCCCCCCAAAGCCATCTTTTCTCAACACTAAATAAGTTCAATTCTACTAACCTCTCCTCATAACCAAGATGCTCCATTCACCTTATAAGTTTGGTTGCTCTTCTTTGCACTCTCTCTAGCTCCATTACATCTTTTCTATAAACTGGAGCCCAGAACTGAACAGCATATTCTAAGTGAGGTCGCACCAATGCTTTATACAGCCATAGAATTACATCCCTTTCCCATGTAGATGGCAAATAAAGTTTGTAGTTTTACATCTACTTCCAACACAAATGAAGAAAAAGCAAAAAACTGTAGAAGTATGCCTGACAAACCTGCGCACTGTGTCACCTATTGGACGTAGCAGTCCTTACGTCACTTCCAACTCACTTGCAATATTACTGGGAGTAAAGCCAAACTATTTCCTCATCTGCAGACAGCTGTTTTTGAGAGTTTGAAATCATATTTCAATGTTCAGTAAGTTGGATGTGACTTGGGGAATATAACAGCAGATTCCAGCAAAGTTTCTTTATAAAAGTATAGACACCATCATGTGAAACCAGTGCATTTCAGGAGACTATTCCCTTAATCATGGCATACCATATTGTTACCTAGGTCCAATTTCAAACTCCTTTCCATGCATATGAAACCGTAATAGAAGGTGAATTCTCAGTCTACTGTTTTGTGAATTGAGGAAAGTTTCATCCAATAGGTGGCTCAGAGCTCTAGCTCTTTTCCCTTGAGCTTGAATATATTTAAATGTTAGTGAAGCAATCATGGTGCTTTTCCATAATGAGGTTACTATAGAAAGTCGCTTGGAACACCAAATTATATCAAGATAACAGTGACGGATGAAGGATATTTCAATTCAACATAGTCAACCACACTTGTATTGTATGACTTTATTTTTATTCACATTTCTAAACATGGAAAATGGCGTGAAATGTGGATGAACATGAAGTCATACAATTAAAGCATCAATACAAGTTTTGTTGACTATGTTGAATTGATTGACATGGATTGAAATATCGTTCATCTGGCATTGTTATTCAGATATAATTTGGTGTGCCAAGCGACTTTCTATAGTAACCTCATTATGGAAAGGCGCCATGATTGCTCCACTATGTTGAATTGATCTCCATAATGAGGAACGTTACTCCTTTGAACTACGTCTTGAGCCTCTCACCCAGCCAATCAGTACTGTTCTCTGAACTGATGAGGAGCAAAGAACCCAGCTGTCTTCAGATAAGTATCTGGTTTGGTTTTACTCCTAGTCATACTACAAGGCTGAGTGGAACGATCATGGTATATAATTTTCCACACACCTACATAGTGCCTTTCTTTAAAGGGGTTATCCCAACATAGACTTTGAGGGCCCAACAATAGGATATGCTATCAATGTTGGCTGTACTCGGAACTGCTTTAGAAAAGATGGAAGAGTCAAAATAAAATGGTGGAAGCAGAACCACTTCAAATAAAGGCTACATTTATTTACCCATATCCATAAAAGAGGCTACTTGTATGGACATGGGAGAATAAATGTAACCTTTTTTTTGAAGTGATGCTGCTTCTTCTACTTTGCTTTGTACTACTTATATGTAAGAGTCTTGGGGTCAGACTCTTGGAAGCATTTTGCACACTGCTTTGTAGCCTATATGGTGCTACTTCCAGATCTGATAATTGTAGAATGGAGATTCTAGCGCACGCGCGGCCGGCTCTCCATTCTGAACCAACAGTTTGGGGGCCTGTTCCAGAGATAGGTGCCAGTACCAGTGATGGGGCCTTAGACCTATCCTATCAATATGCCATCAAAGTCTACGGTGGAAACATCACTTTTACGCTACCTGGAGACCCTGCAGATCAGCAAGACTTTATGATAAATGGAATGCACAGAGCAGATCTCCATACATCATAATTATTATTTGCTATCAGAATGGCCCTGATAGTCTATAACGTCTGGGCCTGGAAGACATTAGAGGGGCACACATCACTTATTGACAGGGCTGGGACTCTATAACCACCTGATCTTTGATCAGGCAGGTGATTCAGTGTATATTAAATTGAGACAGGTACTGCCCATTATCCAACCATTTTCTATGTACATCTGGGATACAATTTCTACCTCAGGAGTTTAAAATCACTGTGTACAGTAATCAAGAGAGTAGGAATTGTACTTTCATTGTAGTACTGATTTCAAACCAGCAGTAGGATCTGATCATGTACTGTATGTTCAATTCTTGAATCCTAAGAGACTAATGGCAAACCAAATACACAGACAAGTGGTTTAAATCCTAGGAGAAAATAAAACTTAACGTTTAATAAGCAAAGATAAAAATATCAGCATGCCAATCCTAATCTATATATTACAAATAAAGAGACTAACCCTACCTCTAAGACTACCTCACAAAGAAATGGGATATTCGCCCTGATAAGGGCGTTCCCAACCCGTACCTAAACTGACAACACCCTATACTATCAAACTATACAGTGACAAAGACAAAATTTAGACACAACTAACTGAAACAGATATGTACACAAATATATCCCCGATCTATATAGATAAATAGCCTATTCCAACGCGTTTCCCCCCTAATCATTGGGGTTTATCAGGGAACATGGGAAAATATCTACACACAAAAAGAAAACTTTCAATCAGAAAGATTTTATTGCATAAACTCACTGCCCTTTATAGTGATGTGAAGATGTATAGTTGTTGATGGAGTGGAGTCCCAAGATAATCTACGGAGGATGAAGACTGCCTTGTATTGTGGGGGATCCTCCGTAGATTATCTTGGGACTCCATTCCATCAACAGCTATACATCTTCACATCACTATAAAGGGCAGTGAGTTTATGCAATAACATCTTTCTGATTGCAAGTATCTTTTTGTGTGTAAAATATTTTCCCATGTTCCCTGATGAACCCAATGAATAGGGGGGAAATGCGTTGGAATAGGCTATTTATCTATATAGATCGGGATATATTTGTGTACATATCTGTTCAGTTAGTTGTGTCTCAATTGTCTTTGTCACTGATAGTTTGATAGTATAGGTGTTGTTGTTTAGGTACGGTTGGGAACGCCCTTATCAGGGCGAATATCCCATTTCTTTGTGAGGTAGTCTTAGAGGAAAGGGTTAAAGTCTCTTTATTTGTACTATAAAAATTTAGGATTGGCATGCTAATATTTTTATCTTTGCTTATTAAAAGTTAAGTTTTATTTTCTCCTAGGATTTATACCACTTGTCTGTGTATTTGGTATTCTATTGCTTTAGGTATATCCAGGGCTTGTTTATTAGTTTTAGGGTACCGGCTTACTCCCCCCTACTATTTTGCAAGAGGAGTTTGTGTTTTTGGAGACTAATGGCAAAGTAAAAGACAAATGTTCCAAAACCACTGGAATGGTGCAGTAGAATATCACTGGAAAGAGAAAGCCACCTGACATTTCATTACCTTTAGTCGGAAGACAACCAGTCCAAGGTGTCTCTTTGCAGGAACTTCGAACAGCTGGTCAGCTTTAACCAATGACTCAAAAAATTTGGCCATCTCTGTGCCCTGAAAGTACATATATATATGTAGCACATGTTATATTTATGATATACTTGTTTTATTTTCCACATAAAAAGTAGCAAGCTTTGCAAAAACAGAATATTCTAGCACCACCAAGTGGTGTCTCTGAGAACTGAAATAGAATGGATTTATTTTGTAACGCTACAAATGCGGATGCAGCGGCCAAGCTCAAACATTTAACTTTGGTTACCAATGAGATTTTACAAAATATGAGGGAAATCAACATGTTATAGAGACACTTAGGGGGGCATGTGTGAAAACTGTCTATGCTTAATTTGCCCATAGCAACCAATCAGAGCGCCCCTTTCAATTCACAGAATTGCTCTAGTAAAAGTCTCCAATGATCTCCACGCTGCTAAATCTCAGGGCAAATACTCTTTGTTGGTTCTTCTGGATCTCTCTGCAGCATTTGACACTGTTGATCACCATCTTCTCCTCAGCATGCTCAGCACCATTGGCATCCAGGACACTGCTCTCGCTTGGTTCTCTTCCTACCTCTCTGACCGCTTCTTCAGTGTCTCATTTGCAGGTTCTACTTCCTCTCCTCTCCCTCTTGCCGTAGGGGTCCCTCAGGGGTCAGTTCTTGATCCACTCTTCTCAATCTATACAGCCCCCATTGGCCAAACCCTCAGTAGATTTGGCTTCCAGTACCACCTCTACGCTGATGACACTCAACTATACACCTCCTCCCGAGACCTCACTCCTGCCCTGCTACAAAACACCAGGGACTGTCTGGCCGCTGTCTCTGACATCATGTCTTCTCTCTATCTCCAACTAAACCTCACCAAAACCGAACTTCTTGTTTTTCCCCCATCTACTAACCAACCCCCATCTGCTATTTCTCTCTCAGTGTGTGGCATCACCATAACACCTAGGCAGCAGGCCCGATGTCTTGGGGTTATTCTAGACTCTGATCTGACCTTCACCCCATATATCCAATCCCTTGCCCGCTCCTGTCACTTGCACCTCAAGAACATCTCCAGAATCTGTCCTTTTCTCACTGTGGAAACAATTCAAACTCTCATTGTTGCTCTTATTCATTCTCGTCTTGACTACTGTAACTCCTTGCTTATCGGTCTCCCTCTCTGTAAACTCTCCCCTCTCCAATCTATCCTGAATGCAGCAGCCAGGCTTGTCTTTCTCTCCAGCCGCTATACTGATGCCTCTACCCTGTGTCAGTCACTGCACTGGTTGCCCATACAGTACAGAATACAGCATAAACTAATCACTCTCACTCATAAAGCTCTCCACAGTGCTGTACCCCCATACATCTCCTCCCTCATCTCTGTCTATCACCCTGCCCACTCTCTCCGCTCAGCTACGGACATCAAACTACAGACTACAATCATCCGAACCTCCCATGCCCATCTTAAAGATTTTGCACGTGCTGCACCCATTCTCTGGAACATCCTACCACGTACCATCAGGCACAATCCCAGCCTTCGCAGTTTTAAGAGTGTCCTGAAAACACATCTTCTCAGGCAGGCCTTCCAAAACCACTAATTGTTAACCCCCACCTTCTATCACACACATTTGTCACTCCCTACACTATGGCACTCACAGGCACTTATCTGTATATAGATGTACAGTCATGGTGGCAGGTTCACCAAATTTTTATGTAAACCTCCCCATATTTATAAAGCATGGCTGGGCCATTGTAAATTTAGCACTTCTCCCCCTTTGTTTCCCCCAGGCACCCTCTTAGATTGTAAGCTCTTGCGAGCAGGGCCCTCACACCTTGTGTCTCACCTGTAAGTAGCTTTCACTGTGTAATGTCTGTCTTTTGTCTGTAATTATACCCTCTACATTGTAAAGTGCTGCGAAATATGTTGGCGCTATATAAATAAAGATTATTATTATTATTATATAGTGCTCTGAAAAAATAAAAGGGCGCTCTGATTGGTTACTATGGGCAACAAAGAGAGTCTTAGTCCTAGACAGTTTACAAACATGACCCAATAAGTGTAGAAAATATGCACAAACAGTAAAACTTTATAGTTCTTTCTCTCTATTATATTCTTCTCTCCTTGGAACCATATTCAGTTTCATTTTGCCATAAAGTCCATGAAAAATCTTAATATATTTTTTACATATGTGACTAAGGATATCAACAATTTCCCATTTTTCTTGCAAACTTAGATTACACTTGTTTCTAAATGTAATCTTCAACAGGGATCTTCCTTTTGCAATAGGAAACCAGACACACCAGGCCCGATGCTCTTATTACGTCCCCACCTTCAACCGTCATGTACCAACTGAAAATGGAAGGGATCAAAGGTCAAGGAACACCTGTATTATAATGCGGTGATATACTCACATGTCTTATGTGTGCCTGAAGATTTTTAATCCCAAATGACCGGATTACAAACCAAAGTTTCAGAGAGCGGAAACGACGACTAAGTGGAATTTGCCAGTGCTACAATTATGAAAATGCATAATTAGTTTATTTTTCTTATGAAACAAACATAATATAATTTTAATTAGCCTGTACACTGTACCGCATAAGACTTTGTTGGGTAAATTAGAATCCATTGGGTTAGAGATAACAGTGTGTAATTGGATTAAAAACTGGTTGCTGGATCGTACTCAGAGAGTGGTGGTAAATGACTACTACTCTGAGTGGTCCCCGGTTGTGAGTGGTGTGCTGCAGGGCTCAGTATTAGGTCCTCTCTTATATAATGTATTTATTAATGATATAGTGGAAGGGATCAATAGCACGGTTTCGATTTTTGCAGATGACACCAAGCTATGTAGAGTAATGCAATCTATGGAAGATGCTCATAAATTACAAGCAGACCTGGACACACTGAGTGCTTGGGCATCCACTTGGCAAATGGGGTTCAATGTGGATAAATGTAAGGTTCTGCATCTGGGGAGAAATAATCTACAGGCATCATATGTCCTAAGGGGAGAAAAACTTGGAGAATCGCTTGTTGAGAAAGATCTGGGCGTTCTTGTAGATCATAGACTACAGAACAGCATGTAATGTCAATCAGCTGCCTCTAGGGCAAGTAAGATATTGGCGTGTATTAAAAGAGGCATGGACTCGCGGGACAAGGATTTAATTCTACCACTGTACAAAGCATTGGTGCGTCCTCACTTAGAATATGCTGTCCAGTTCTGGGCCCCAGTTTATAGAAGAGATGTAATGGAGCTAGAGAGAGTACAAAGACGAGCAACCAAACTTATAAGGGAATGGAGCATCTTAGTTATGAGGAGAGGTTAGTAGAATTGAACTTATTTAGTCTTGACAAAAGACGGCTTCGGGGGGGGCATGATTAATTTATATAAATATATAAATGGTCCCTACAAAAAGTATGGGGAAAACTTATTTCAAGTGAAGCCCCCTCAAAAGACAAGGGGACATTCCCTTCGACTAGAGAAAAAAGGATTCAATCTCCAGAGGAGAAGAGCGTTCTTCACTGTAAGAACTGTGAATCTGTGAAATAGCCTGCCTGAGGAGCTGGTCACAGCAGGAACTGTAGAGAGTTTCAGAAAAGGCTTAGATACCTACCTGGAACTAAAGAATATTAATGCGTATGTAGCTATGTAAAATTCTGGATCTGGCTGGTGGAGGCTCGGGGGTCAGAGATACGGTCTCCACTGGAGCAGATTGGTTCTTGCCTTGTGGGTTCCAGGGCATTAACCAGTGGTGAGGCTGGGCTTAATGTCCTTGTCTCTCTCCCTCACCCACATTTTCCCCACCCTTGGTTGAACTTGATGGACGCGTGTCTTCTTTCAACCGTAATAACTATGTAACTATGTATGTAACTATGTAACCTTATTTCCTGCTGTCACGCATACTGGATATGTGAAACACCTAAAACAAAGAAACTCATGAACCTGATAGTTTTTCTGCTGTTTAATAAAAAGCGGCTGGATGTTCCTGGTCCACACCTGGCTGCTTTCTAGAATTCCATGAAATTGGGAGCTGACTTTTACTCATGCTCCTGATGGTTGTCAAATTGAACATAGCAGGATAACCTTCCTAAGAATTCAAGGATTTGTTTTAAGACAACAACACAGACTTGAATTCTGCCACCAATTTTCAGTTAATAGCAGCAGATTTCGACTGCAGTTTTTGATGTGGATTAACCCTATTTCAGTAGGACTAATGGCACAGATTTGTATTCAAAACAATGGGATGGACATCCCATATGGTTTTCATGTGAATTTCTTTGCAAAATCTAAATTAAAATCCAAATAAAAAAAAAAGTTTGTGCATAATATGCAAAAAAATTGGAGACTTCCTCTATAATCTGTTTATATGTACTGTACACTTCTCTCTAGCCAAAATTTTTCATACCTTCTTAAGGGTGATTTGTGTAAAATACAATATGTAGGCTGTACCACTTGTCCCCTCAAAATCAGAATAAGGCATCATTTTTCTGACTCCCATAAATGCAGCAACACCATTGGTATTTCCATGGTGTCCAAACATTTTGCTGAAATTCATGATGGGAACACCAGTTCCTTTTTCCTTTCTCGGTATAGAGAAAGTGACGCATTCATCAAGAGGTGGAGACTTAGCTCGTAAATTATTGAACAGAGAATCGCGCTGGATTTTTTAATTAAATACGAGAGTTCTGGCTGGTTTAAACATTGAACAAGATATAATGTATTACTACTAGGTTTTCTCATGTTATACAAATGTTATAGGATGTTTTTATATGAGTTTGTATAAAGTTTTAGTATTTAATCCCATGTGGGAGGAGTTGGATCATGTTATCTCTCTCCGCGGCTATTTAAACATCGTATGTCATTTGCAATGTATCTACGATTAAGAAAGATCTCTTTCTAAACGCGTCAGCTGTTGTTTCCCTAAAAGCTGTTACAAGTCTATGTTCCTCCATGCATGGGTATTCAAACGGCTTGTTCACATTTTTTAATGGATAATCCAATAAAGTATCAAGACTTTTAACATATTGGTGGTGGATATTGTAGCGTTTTTTTGCATTTTTCTACTTAAGGGTTTAGGTGTGTTCACATGACGTGCTGGATCCGATTTTGGATACGTTTTTAGATGCGTGTTTAGATCTGTGTTTCAGACCCTAAATGGACCCAAACATGCATCTAACAATGTGCAGTGTGATTTACATTGCTTTCAATGCCGTTTACATGACGTTTTTGGATCCAAAAATCGCATCCAAAAACGTAGCGGCGAATGGATGCTAAACGGATCCAACACGCAGCTGCATGTTTGGATGTGTGTTGGATGCAGCAGGATCGTACCCTATAGTTTATAATAGGGCTCCTGCTGCGTCTTTTGGATCAAGAATTGACGTCAATTCTTGAAACGGATCTGAAAGATGGATCTGAAAGACAAAGTGAGACGCGCATCAGCAATCAATCAATCAATGTTTCATATTAAAGGCAATGTAAATCACATTACACATTTTTAGATACGTGTTTGGGTCCGTTTGGGTCTGACAGATGGATCCAAGCAAGCAGCTAAAAGCGTATGTTCACACAGACTCAATAGTGTGAACATAACCTAAGACACGCATCGGCAGTCAGACAAGTGATCGCCGACATGTGTTTACATGCGTCTTTCGGATCCGTTCAAAGAATTGTCTTGATCCAAAAGTCGGAGCAGACACCCTATTTAAAACTATAGGGTGCGTTTCTGCTGCAACCAAACACGCACCTGCGTGTTGGATGCATTTTGAATGTGATTTACGCAGCGTTTTTGGATGTGTTTTTCGGATCCAAAATGGATCATACCCTTATTCTTATCTTAGACTTGTGTGGCATATCCATATAACATGCCATAAAAGTCTATTAGGTGTAGGTGGCATCTTCTTCCAGAATGAATTCCTCCCATAACCCCGTTGAATTGGCCACTGTACCTAGAGGGTGCATAAAATCACAGCAACATCTCCATTTACACTTGATGCTTCAACAAGCAGGACGGGGGGTTGGGACACTCCCATTCTGGAGGCAAGTGCTAATCCCAAAGGTGGGACTCCATATTTTACATTTCCTGTAGCTATGCCATGTCTTGGAATACCCAATTAATGTGTAGTTGTACTGTCAATAATGACATGAGAAATTGTGATGATAGAACCTGACTACAAATCGAAAAATAGAAAAAGGAATGAAGTTGTCCAGATTATCCCAGAACAGGCGATAAACGTATGATTTCTACGGATCCCGCTACCAAGAAACCACTGATCACTGGAACAGGCGTTCTAACTCTCTGTTCTGGAGGAGTCTAAATGAAGCGGTGCTTGGCCATGCCACTTGCTGCTCCATTCAAAGTCTTTGAGACCTATAGAGATAGTCAACGTTATCCAAACTCCAGCAAATAAACATCCATCCTCTAACCTACTGATAGGTGATAAATGATAATCCCTTTTAGCAGATAAGGCTATGACCAGCTCACATAGCTCGTCAACTACCTTTTATCACATCAGTGTTTGATTACAGTAATCTACATTTTTCGGCTACCATAAAGTTAAGCCATTACCTCACACAGTTGGAAATTAAAACTTTCTGATTATCATTTCTGTATAAAACCTACCATGAAATCAGTTGCCGCTCCACTGTTGGCATGACGGAGGTAGATGGGGTTGACACTGAATGTTTGCTGCAGCTTGTATTTGTCTTTCACCCTGTAGAAAATAATGTTAACTCAAAGTTACTGTAGCACAAGGAAACAGGCTGCCTATATTATCAGCAGATGATGCATTATCCTATTTTATGTAACCCTTCCATAATAGTGTATGCACATGCTGCAGCTTTGATGGTACTGTTAAAAAAGGGGAAATTCTGCATATAATGTAGTGTGCGTTGAGCCCTGTCTACCATGTACAGAAACTCACCAATGCAATGGTTAACCAAGTCTAATGATTCTCAGCAGTAGTGTTGCATTTCTGATTCTGGTAGGGTTGGTTCTGCTTAAAAAACATACAACCAATTTCCAGCCTTTTTTAGACAGGAAAAAGGAAGTATATTGTTTATTCATTGAATAAACTTCCTTGTATGGGAAAAAAAGATGTTGATTGGCTGTAGATTGAGCCACCCCTTACTGAATTTGAAGGGCAACACTACTGCTGAGAATCATTAGGCTGCATTGCCCACTGTAAATGGCTGTTTCTGCCCAACCTGAATCCGAATTGCACCAATAGTCAGCAATTATTCTATGTGAGAGAATTGCTTGCTTAGTAAGCACAATCTTAATCTTTATTATTTTAGAATAAGGTTATGTTGGTATCCATATTTCTCTATGTGGAATTGCTCTACAGTATAGAACTTTTCAAACTCCTGGATCTGATTATACATTTATTCCTTTTTGGAATAAATGTGTGACCAATGTGACCCTATTTGACCACCTTCTGATTTTCCATATCAGAGTAGAAACTATTTGTTGGGGTATGTTCAAACCACAGATCCATATCGAATTCCACATCAAAATCATCATGCAAATTGAGTCCCATTCGTGGTGCAGAAACAAATGACTGAAAATGTCCATTCTTGGAAGCAAATCCTGCTTGGATTCTGCTTCGGCAGGTGGGACACAGGTTAGCCCTATTGAAATGAAGCTAACCCCTCTTAAAATCAGAGGCCCAAAATGCTTGTGCACAGTTAAAATCCTCTGCTGAGTATTATACATCAGATTTTACTGATACAAAAACACACTCATAGACTTAGAAAACTCCTATAAAACCAACTGAGATATTATGAGGAGTTAAATACAGGGCTACAATATGACACTCAATTATCGTTACCAGAAAGCAGTGCAGTCAAAATGCACCATCATCCACTTTGATGGATTGAAGGTAAAAGAATCAGCATATTCCACTCCACTGTATAGTGCTCTGAACTCTGGGCAAAGGAAGGCAGTGCCAGCATATGCCGCATCAATGTGCAGCCACAATCCTTCCTTGGCACCTGTACAGTAAAGTCAAACATTAGTGCTAGCAATTTATAATAGTAAAAAAGAACAATAAAATGATGGGAGAGAGAAATTGATATAGATATTAATGAAGGTACTTACATACTGGACCTAACTCTGCTAGATTATCAAAGGCACACACCCCAGTTGTTCCTAGTGTTGCACAGACCATTAAAGGGAAGGTGTCATCAGAAAATGACCTTTCGTTTAACTCATGTTTTTATGTAAAACACATTTTTAAATAATTTTTGGTTATTTTTTTTTTTATTTCCATATCACTATCAATATATATTTTTTTTTTAAAACAGGAAATCAGTTTTCAATTTAACTGCTAGGCCTAATAATAATCTAACACTTCCTGTTCTGTAGAAAAAACTTTTCAGCTCAAGTAGGATTACACTAAAAGTTGCCCACCAATGTGTGCAGATAACACACGATCCACCAGTGACAATAGGAGATAGTCACAGCCCCCCCCCTCCTTGCACACTGACTTCTTCCAGTTCACAGAGCATGCCTAAAAAACACTTCTATAGAAGTCAGCGGGTCTGTTCCTGTTAATAGGCTCCTATGCCCATGCAGATGCCGTAAAGCATTTCTCTAAATGCTCTTAAAAACAGCTAAAGCAACATGGATGTCCCCATAATGATATGCAGAAAACACAATTAAATAATCTACAGTCAGAATATAAGAACAGCTACATCCAATAGAGTGCGCTGTGGAGCTCCCTAGCTCTTTTCCCATAAGCCTTTGCTTTATGCAAAACAGTCAGTGAGGTCTGAAAGGTGCGTAAATCCTCACACCGACAAATTTATTGGTGGCACTCCCCAAGAAGAGATTTTCCCCCATATAAGACGAGCATCCAAGCTGTGATATTGACAGTTAGTTGTCAGATATCATTGAATACGTGGGTTTAAGTTATATTAAAAACTACAGAAATTGCAGCTTCTAGAGTGGGGAGTGGAGGTGTTGGAGCAGATTCACTTGCATTTCTGTTCTTAAGGCTTGGTTCAAGCTGGTTGCCTTTCTTTATTCTACATTGGTTTTAGTAGACAGATTCCATTGATGCTCTTGCACTACTCTGTTTATGCCTTTACAGTCTACATAGGTTTTGACCCCACACTTGTGGGTGGTTTATTCTTTAAAATAAGTAAAATATAGAGTTTTCCATTCCAAAATTGGTGCTTGTGTGCACAATAAGCCTGTTCATGACTTGTATATTTTTTTATGATTCCTGCTTATGGCATACTGTATGACTCTTATATGGAAACTCTCAATAAAAACCAAGTTTAAAAAATAAAAACTACAGAAATTAGTAAAAATTAGGTTCTAACTCACAAAGACAGGAACAAGTCCACGTTTTCGGTCTTCTTCCACTGCAGCTTTTAAGGTCTCTCCTCTAAGAGAAAAATGTTCATCCACTGGCAGAAAACGGACCTTCACTAGAGAAATTAGGCCAGCTTTCTCTACAGAAGAGTGAGCCTGGATACATAAAATACAAAGTTGTACAAAGAGGATGTGATAAAATTAGAGAGACATTTTATACCATACTATAACATTCTCGGAAGCAGAGATTTAACAGAAAGAATATATGTTGTATTTGGCTTTTAGTTAGAATTCTGTCAGGGCCCTAATTCAAAATACTTGATATTTATACAGACAAATGATCAGGGTCCCAGAGCGTAACATAAAGATTATGGGCGACATGTCAGAAAAGAGGCACTGCCACGCGCATTAAATGAGCGTATAGTGCGCCTGCATGAATGAATGAATGAACCTGTCAAAAATCTTGCGTCTGGTATACCTTGCATAGTATAATTGATGCGCCTTATCTAGGCACATAGCAAAATGTAGGCGCATAGCATATCATTGATAGCATATTTGATGCGCCTCCTTTAAGCGCATTCAAATGTCGTACCTGGTGTACAGTGCGCCTAGTTTTGGTGTATTACAGTTCATTTATATATAGAGAATAGGGCGGCAACAGTTTTTTTGCGCAAAATACACCAAAAAAAGTGGCACAGCCGTAATGGGACATGTCGCCCTATGTTATTCCTTTTTCAATACACAATACCTCCTTAGATTGTGCATAGGCCCCAGTAGTAGTAGTTTAAAAACAAAAGCTATACATAAAAGCCAAACTGATACCAAAAGAACATTATCATGTCACACAATTTGGCTTTTAAAGTCTGTGGTATGAAGGCATTAAGAGCACTTCCAGACATATACACCATACACCATACATAGAGCATAATTGCAACGTGAACAAAAATTGGGAGATAGATACATGTATACGACGAATATGAGCAAATTGTTAGCTGACTGAGCTAAAGGATTTTCATACCAAGACTTTTAAAATAGCTAGTAAATCTATTTTGAAGTACTTTTTTTTTATCATTTTTTGCTTCTGATCATTTTTTGATAGTCTGTATAGCTGGGTTTTGGGCTATGGGCAGAATTAGTTTCCTTCTCCCTCTGGCAGCTGGCACTATAGTCCTTTATTGTTTACACTGCAGAAGGTTTTTAACCCTTCAGAAGAAGTTTTATGAGCTGTAAAGCCATGCTGCTGCAGAGACTATAGAGCTTTCCTAACTGGCAGTACAATATGGTATTGACTGCACTGCAGTGAATGAAGGATTTCCATCCAGGGTCCTTGCTGACATGGGTATGTGTGTCCACCGGGTCTCAGATTAGTAGGTGGATGTGCACATTACTATACACTTTGAACACCAGATGGCACCATGGTATACGGAGTTTCAAACCTGCAGCACATACAAGCTTGCAAACAATAATGAATTAAATATATAAGTTGATTTTGTTAACATTTTAGCTAATAAAGGACTTACTTGATTTGAAGCATAAGCAATGAGACGAGAATTCAGGCTGGAATCATCTAAATTAGGTTCTGAGGTTTTCATATCCAAGATTTTGTCCTTTCTGGCAGCCAATAAGGCTATCAGAGTTGACTCACTCACAGTACTCTACAATTGTAGTAAAAAAGAAAAAGTGTGTTAATTATGTCTATATATTATTGTGAAGTCCCCTAGAGGGACTAAAAAACTTAAAAAGGTTAACAAGTTTTGAATGTGCTAAAATCTTCAAAGAAAGGAAAAAAGAAAACAAGACCACACGCTGCATCAACAGAAAAACAAGAAAGTTATGAATCTTGAAATGCGGCAATAAAAAACATTTTTTTCATAATATAAACAAACGTATACAATTATTGCTGCGTCTTGTCCAAAGCCCCCAAAAAGTTCTCAAGTTCGAAAAATAGAAGAAGGAGGAGTACAACTCCAAGAACACCGTCCAAACCGTGAAGCATGGGGATGGAAACATCATAATTTGGGGGTGTTTTTCTGGAAAGGGGACAGGACGACAGCACCGTATTGAAGGAAGGATGGATGGGACCTCAATAAGAGCACTGAAGATGGGTCGTGGTTGGGTCTTCCAGCAGAACAATGACCCGAAACACACTACCAGGGCACCTAATGAGTGGCTCTGTATGAAGCATTTCAAGGTCCTGTAGTGGCCTAGGTAATCTCCAGACCTGAATCCAATCAAAAATCTTTGGAGAGAGCTGAAACTTAATATAGCCCGGTGACAGCCCTAAAACCGGGAAGATCTGGAGAATCTCTATATGGAGGAATGGGCCAAAATCCCTGCTGCTGTGTGTGCAGACTTGGTCAAGAACTACAGGAAGTGTCTGACCTCTGTAATTGCAAACAAAGGTTTCTGTACCAAATATTAAGTTCTGTTTTTCTATTGTAGTAAGTACTTATTTAATGCAATAAAATGCAAATTAGTTATTTAAAAATCATACAATTTGATTTTCTGGATTTCCCTTTTTAGATTATATCTCTCACAGATGAAGTGTACCTACGATAAACATTACAGACTTCTCTATTCTATGTAGGTGGGAAAATTTGCAAAATTGCCAGTGTATCAAATACTTATTTGCCCCACTATATATGTGAAAATGACTCCTCAGAAGTCAGGGAAGAATGTTGCCTCATCTCATAGATGGCGCACAATGGCTTATCATTGCATTTTTTTTTTACTTATTAATTTCTTTATTCATTTAGTATCACTTCAGGGTATACTAACAAGCATGCAGATGATATATACACCAATCCGACAAAACATTTAAACCGATTAATTGAATAACATGGATTATCTAATTACAATGGCAGTTGTCACAGGGTGGGATATATTAGGTAGCAAGAAAACAGTCTGTTCTTGAAGTTGATGTGTTGTAAGCAGGAAAAACGAGTAAACATAGGGATCCGAGTGCTTTTTACATGGACCAAATTGTGATGGCTAGATGTCTACATGGAGTTGTTAGTACCTACCAAAAGTGGTCTGAAAAAGGACAAGGAAGCGGCAAGAGGACCGTGGGCGTCAAAACCTCATTGATGCAATTTTTCATGCATCTACAGACCAGGTCTACTACAGCTTTTTGACTGATAACTGGAACAGCCAAGTTAATACAGGTCGCCCTATATATCCAAATACACGTGCTAATCATATCGCACAATATGAAGTAACTTACTTGTAGCACTCCACCACCTTTACTCTCTGGGTAATGATGAAGGAAATGACAAGGAAGGCCCAGCATTTTAGCCAACCAATCCATCACATTCATCTCTAGTTCAGTACATGCTGGACTAGAAGCCTTATAGGAGTACAAAAAAAAGAGAAACAAATTAGAATCAGTAGAAGATCAGTCCAGCTTATTCCTGTTACATCTCTGCAGGGCTGGGACGATGGGTAGGCAAAGGTAGGTGACCATCTTTGGCTCCACTTCATCCTAGGTAGAAAAGGGGGCACAAGAAGGGATGGAGTGGGCTGAATTACCTATTGGAGGGCTATATATGCCTTATTTGCTGAGGGCACCAGAATGCCTTGTCCCAGTCCTGCATCTCTGCACACATTGGGCCTCATTTTTAAAACTGTCTCTGTCCTGAAGCAACAATTAGAGCTCAGCTTTCAGATTTAAACTGATCTGGAAAAAACTGACCTCTGGTTGCTAAGGACAACAGAGACAGTCTTACTGTTCGACAGTTTTGATACAGGAGGATAAATATTTATTAAATAAACATTTTTAGAGAAATTATTTCCTTTTCAAACAATGTTACCCTGCAGCAACCGTTCCTGACTTCATCTTTCAATAATCAGATTTTACCCTTTGGTATCTCTAACGGTACTAGACAAGGCTGTCCGCTTTCTCCACTCATATACGACTTATGTGTCGAACCCTTAGCAGCCTTAATTCGGACATCGGATTAAATTAAGGGAATCACAGGTAATAATACCGAGCATAAAGTCAGCCTTTATGCAGATGATATCTTAATCCTTTGCCAAGACCCAGGCTCATCTGTCCCGGCCCTGCTTGATATCTTAGAGCAATACTCAAATGTATCCTACTATAAACTAAATATATCTAAATCTACGGTATTACCCATCTCCTGTTCTCCTGCTATTATAACACAATTGTCACACTATTGCTTTAACTGGTCCACCTCTTCAGTTCCATACTTAGGGATTCACATTTTTTCAGATCTCCATAAGACTATCAATGCTAACTTACATAATGTCACCCTAGATATCTCAAAAGAAATAGAAAGACTCCATCAAATCCCATTATCTTGAATGGCTAGAATTAATGTGGCTAAGATGTTACTCCTTCCAAAGTTCCTTTACCTAATTAGAACCATACCCTTCATCTTCCCCCTGGCTTCGGTGACTAGACTTCAGACATTAGTGCTCACCTTTATTTGGGGTAATAAAAACACGAGAATCAAAAGACAACATCTTTATTCCCCCCTTAAACTTGGGGGTTTATCAGTACCTAACTTAATGTCATACAATGTAGCTGCGGTCCTCGAGCCCATATCAACCCTTTGGAATGCACCAGAAACCCAACATTGGTCTTCAATAGAGAATTCAATGTCTCCGACTGGCTCACTGAAGGATTCCTTATCGGCTATATTATGGGGCACTAAACTGATGAAATTTGACCTTCTTAGTCTTACACAGGTAGCTCAAGTTTGGAACTCATATGTAGTCCAACAAAACCGAGTCTATGTTCATAGAGACTCATGCTCATTATCGATCCTCCACACAGAATCTCCCCATCTTCCCCTCTCTCTATGGCTCTGACAAGGAATTCTACTATTGGCGATCTCTACTCCAATAATATATTAAAATCCTTTGAAAATCTTAAAGTACAATTCGGCCTTCCCAATAACCAATTTTATGTGTATCTTCAAATAAGACATACACTACAAAAATGGCTCTACCAGGAGAAGTCAGGCCCCTACTCCATGTTCCATAACTTTTTATGTCGAAGAAAGGGTTTTGAAAGAGGCCTGTCTTCTGCATACAGTACCTTATTAGTCGATGCAGGGATCCATAAACCATCTTACGCCCTTAAGTGGGAAGCAGACTTAGCTAGGTTTTTTACGTATGAAGAATGGATAGCGGCAACAGGTGTTCCTCGGAAACACTCCAGGTGTCTTAACCATCTCGAAATGATGAGAAAAATTAATCTACGATGGTACTTAACACCAGGTAGGTTAAGCCATATGTTTCCTAAACATACCAACAACTGCTGGAGACTTTGTGGCTCATGAGGATCATTATTACATATGTGGTGGGATTGTCCTTTGGTCTCTAAATTTTGGGTGCAGATTACTTCACTACTCTCAGAAATATTTCATATGTCTATCTCCCTCCCACCTGAGGTGGCAATACTTGATCTCTCATACCACCTCTTTCCTACTCCATTACACACGGTGCTCTTTCACATATTAGTAGCCGCAAGAACAGTTACAGCAACGCATTGGAAGACTCCCACGCCTCTTCTTCTCTCAGAGGTGATCAATAGAGTGATTATCCAATTCCATTCAGAGACCTCTTTGGTTATCCCGCCCCACTTGGTTTCAATTACAAGGTCTAAATGGGAACTTTGGTCTTTCTCTAAATTTCTAGCATAATCTTGGTTGCAAGTTCTATCTCTAGTCCCTACAGGACATTTGGAATTGTTGATAATAGCTAACTTTAGCTACTTCCGGTATTGCTATGCCTTACAACGTTGTTTTATTCCTTGTACCGTTCTTGGAACATACTAGTTGTGTGCTCGGTCATTGATGTAATTAACGGTTAGATTGTCTTACTATGTTATTACCTTTGTCATATGATACCTGATATGGCATGTTTAATTTTGGTTGTTCTAGTTAATTTTGGGCAACACACAGTTATTCTCACTCTGTTCTTGTTTTTTTTTGTTTTTTTTTAAACTTTGTATCCTTTTATGAACAAAAATTTAATAAAAATCTCATGTTTAAAAAAAAAAAAATTATCAGATTTTAACATGGTAAACATGTGCTGGAAGAAACTCCATACAGAGGTGTAGCTATAGGGGTGGTAGCTGTCACAGTCACAACCTAACCTCTAAGTAAGGGGAGCCATAGGCCTTCCTCACCACAGAAACACTGACTCTCTCCTTACTAATTGGATAGTGTACTCCTAAATTGCTCTGTCTAATGATAGAGAAATTTGTGCAGACAAATAATTAGGCCCCATTCACATCACTTTTTTTGCCCCCTGTTCGTGGTATATGTTGGGATACTGTAAAAATATATGCTGACAAATATGTCACGGTGGGTCCATTGACTTCTAGTTGGCCTACGTTTGCCCTATTTAGAGAAAGTGTCCAGTTTCTGTACTTGACACAAAAGGTTGGTCAACCACACTTTTGTGTCCAATCCAAAGCCGGACATATTTACTAAATAGGGCAAATGTAGCCAAACTTGGACTATGTTTGCCCTATAAAAGTCAATAATCCCATTGCAGCCCCGCTTCAGTATCCATCAGGATAAATTTTTACAGCATACCAACGGATATTAGAGAAGGGGGACAAAAGCATGATTTGTATGGGGCCTCACAGTCCTTTGTATCCCCTCCCTGTCTTCATCTGTTTGAGTCATGCAGAAGGGGATAAGAAGTGACAACCAGTGCAATGCTGATGCCTGGAGAGATGGGTAACCACTGGATCCAAAGAGGGAAGCATTAATCTTACCTTTGCTCTTCACCAGGGATCTAAAAATTAAAAAAAATTGCCGTATACCATCAAGAATCCTCCGATTAGACCCCTTGACTTCCATTAATCACCAGACACTGTGATATTAACTCCTTTTCTCCCCTAGACCACCAGGTTCTTTAAATTAAGCCCTTTACGCTCCTAGATTACCAGGTATTCTCACACTGTCCTACACCACTAAGGATCTTTACATTAACCCTATTAAAGGTATAGTAACAATAAACCACTTACTGCTCTGGTCCACCAGGTATACAGACATGAACTCCTTTAGTATCCTAGATCACCAGGGATACAAGTAATACAAGCAATAAGCTTGACTTGCTAGACCTGAAAGCTATATAACATGGTTTGCCTGAATGCTACATGTCCTTATAGATCTAGTTACTTTATATCTAACAATTAGAATATTGTACATTAATATTCATTTTTTGTTGTTGTACATTGCCTGGCTTAGAGAAAATAGTGCCCAGGTCCCAAACTGTCCTGCTCACTAGCTACAAAGGCTTAGAGGCAACATTACCAGTAATGCAAACAATGTTTTGGGCAATGGTTGGGGACCATGAAAAGATGTTGCCTCAGTGTGTTTTTATTTTAATATAAATATGCTACCTTTTCAATTATTCACTTATTTTACACTTCTTTTTACTTGGTGCAGAGCATGAAAACCCAAACTTCTGAAAACTATGAGCAAGCAGATTAGTGTTTTCTGATGGATCTAACTACTGTTATTTTAGAAGATTAAATACATAAGTTTTGTTATTAAAGGGGTTTTTCAAAACCTTTAAAAACCTCCCTATCAGGTCCGTCTGTGCAAAAATATAAAATGAACCAATACTTACCTCTCCCAGTGTTGCCAGAGCTCCCCTTACTGGTCCCTTACTGATGACGTCACATTCATGGATCACATAATGCTGCAGTCAACCACTGCCCTCTGTGATCAAATGCTGTACATGAAGGCAAGTGACTACTGAGGACAAAGATTGGTCGCAGCATCATGTGATCCATGAACATGACGTCATCAGTGAGGGATCGCGGGGGAGCTCTGGCAGTGCTGGGAGAGGTAAGTGTGGGTTATTTTCTATTTTAACAAAGAGAGACCTGATAGGTAGGTTTTTAAAAGTCTTGAAAATCCCCTTTAATACTTGTACTGTGAATTTAGTACTGCACCATGTAAAAAGAAGTGTGAAATAACTGAATACTTGGAAAGGTATCTGCATTGAATCCGTTGCATGAACATAACACTACAGTTCTGTTGTGGTAGAGAAGAAAGCCAGAGGCTTCAAAGTTGTGCCTTTAGGATATACCCTGGAATCAGTGCCGCCATCAGAAATTTCAGGGCCCCCTACAGCTAAAGCACCTGGGCCCCCTGTTAACCCCGCCCCCACCAACCACGCCTAGCAACACAGGGGCCTTGAGTCGGGCCCCACAAGTCCCAGGGGCCCTGAGTGGCCCGGTCAAGGCCCATGGGATTTGCAGGGCCCCGATCAAGGCCCCTAAGAATTGGGGGCCCCGATCAAGGCCCCTGGGATTTAAAGGGCCCCGTTCATGGCCCCTAAGATTTGCGGGCCCCGCTAAAGGCCCCTGGGATTTGTGGGGCCCCAAAAAAGGCTCCACAAATCTTAGGAGCCTTGTGCACGGCTCCACAAATCCAAGAGGCCTTGAGTGGGGCCCCCAAATCTTAGGGGCCTTGAACGGGGCCCTTTAAATTCCATTGGCCTTGTTCTGGGCCCCCAATTCTTAGGGGCTCTGATTGGGGCCCCACAGGACTGGGAACTGGCTTGGCATCCCTATGGTAAAAATAGGGGGCCGCGCTGCAGGTGGAGTAGGCAGCACATTACATTCAGTGTAACTTACTTCAGCTTGAAGCGTCCTGTGCACGGAGCAGTCGGTCCTTCCCCTCTTCTCCCTCTGGCTGTAGGCGTGATGTCACTGATCTGCTGGAAGCCAGAGGGAGCAGGGAGGAGGGGCCGACTGCTCCATGCACAGGATGCTTCAAGCTGAAGTAAGTCAAACTGACTATGTTATGTAGAGCTTTACTTGCAGCGTGGGCCCTCTCTGACAGCACAGCTGAGTGTGATGGTAGGGAGAGCAGGCCTGCGGTCTGCTCTCTCTTCCATTAGTGTGGAGCAAGGCGGGCCCCCCTTTGCTTCACAATCTGACCAGGCACCGTACGGGAGTAGTGGTTCTACCCCTCTAACGGCGGCCCTGCCTGAAACATACAGCTACTAGGTTAGGACATCAAAAGTAAAAAAAATCAATTCTGCAGGTCAATTTTCAGCTGGAAAAAAACTACAGAAGGTGGATGAGACTTGTAAACTAGGAGTAAATTTGCAATAACTACATAATTCAGCAAGATTTTACGGGTGCGAATCAGCAGATTACAATAGCACAAAACTTGTCCTGTGTGAACTTGTAGCAGAAATGTCTACAGCTTAAAGGGGTTTAATCATCTCACACATTAATGGCATATCGATAGGAGTATGGTCTTCCACAATTCAGGGCTTAAAATGGTGAAGCGGCTGCATTTGTGCGGTTACTCTCTGAACATTTCAACGAGAGTTTGAAGCATAACCGAATAAATCCACTTGGCTGTACTCAGAACTCCTGTTGAAGTGAATTGAGAGTAAACGTGTAAGCGCTGCCACTTCTCCATCCTAAGTCATGAGTTTTGGGGGCCCATTCTTGAGATAGGTGGGGGTGCCAGTGGTGTGACCACAAATATTTGACTTTTATAATATATACTATCGATATGGCATAAATGTGTGAGATGATAAAATCTCTTTAACCCGTTAATGACCACTCGCCGATTTTTTACATTGGGCATTTTGACGTCGGGCATGCTTATATATTACTAAGTGGAGAGAAAAAAAGTAGAACAGTTATCCCTTCATGTGATTTAAAAAAAAGTTAAAAAGACATAAAAGAGTGTAGAAAAAAATAAATAAAATAAACAATAAAATACAAATAAATATTTAATAAAAAATTATTTTGCATGCAATACACACATAAAAAAAAACTACACATATTAGGTATCCACATGACCATAATAACCTGTAGAATTTATCTTACAAGTTATTCAGTGTGAAATGTTAAAGTTGTAAAAAAAAAATTTGAAATTTTAAAAAAAAATTCTAATTATAAGTGAACCTAAACTATTCCCCAAAAAAGTACAACTCGTCTTGAAAAAAACGAGGCCTCATACAACTGCGTCATTGAAAAAATCTAAAAGTTACAACTGTTGAAACGCAAGGAGGCAAAAACTAAAAAAATGTTCTGGTCATTAACTACTTTTCAGGCGTTCGGCTTAAGGAGTTAAATCAGTTCCATATAAATGGATTCACACAGGGTGTACTTGTTGAGCAGTTTTGCTTTGTTTGAAGTAAAGTACACTTCAATTTTAGTAAATAGGGTTTTTATAATACCCAATTCACTCCTAATTCACATTTCTAAATCTGCATTATCTCCTTTCTTCTACATACCATGGATTTGGTCACTACAAATTCCATTAATTGCAATGAAATGAGTGACATCTAAGGCCCCGTTCACACAACGGATTTGGCCGCGGTTATGGCCGCGGGTTCCGACGCGGTTTCCGCAGCCAAAACCGCGGCCCAATCGCGTCTAGTTTATTAACATGGTTTCCTATGGGAAACCGCGTTAATATTCACACTCCGCGGGTTTGGCCGCGGCTCCGGGGCTGCGGCCAAACCCGCGCGTGTGAAGAACTCTTCTGTCAATTCCTGCGGCTGGGACGCGGCTCGCACCGCGGTGTGCCCCCTGCTATTAGTTTGCATGGGGGCAAACCCTCGGCGCAAGCCGCGCCCCAAACCACGCCCCTCCCGTGCCGAGGCCACACCCACCGCCCGCCCCGCAAACCCGCATCGGGAGATGCGAGTTTGCGGCGCGGTTCGACGAGGTCTGGGCCGCGGGTACCGCGGCGAGAGCCACGGCGAAACCCGTGGCCAAAACCGTCGTGTGAACAAGGCCTAAGGCTAAATTTACACCATGTATAGTATATAGAGTCTGAATGAGGTTGTTTTGGTATCCAATACACTGATTTTTCAATACCTACTCAGATGATTAAAATAGTAGCATACATTTCTGTAACAAATCTGCTGATCATGTAGTCACAAGTTGTAGATTTGTAGCTGAAAATCCATTTCATTACATCTGAATAGGTTTGTTTCTCTAGTATGTGCATTGATTTCTGCAAGCCCCATTCAGATGAATGAAGCAACTAGGCATTCTTCATGCAGTTTTTTTGTGCCGTTTTTTCTGGGTGGTACAAAATAGCATGATTTTCTCATGAGTTTTTTTTTCAAGCATTTATGGGTGTCATTTATTTTTATTCAATTTTTACTTGTTTTTTTCAGTCTTTTTTTTCCAACTGAGAAATATTGCTGTCTTTGAAGCATTTTGCTTTAAAAAAAAATGCAAACATTGAGCAAACCGCTGTGTTTTTGGCCAAAAAATTGTTGCATCTTTCAGAGGAATGGTAGTTGTGTAACCACTCTAAGGCCATGTTCACACGGCTTAAAATTGGACGTATTTCAGTCCATAATTACGCGCCATACTGCGCAAATTACGTCTGGAATACGTCCAATTCATTATGGTAATCCACAGTTCTCATAGAGAACTACCGTGTTTCCCCGAAAGTAAGACAGCGTCTTACATTCTTTTTACCCCCAAAAGTCCCACTATGTCTTACTTTCGGGGTATGTCTTATATAGGGCAGGTATAGAGCCAGCTGTAGGCAGGTATAGGGCCAGCTGTAGGCAGGTATAGGGCCAGCTGTAGTCAGGTATAGGGCCAGCTGTAGGCAGGTATAGGGCCAGCTGTAGGCAGGTATAGGGCCAGCTGTAGGCAGGTATAGGCAGCTGTAGGCAGGTATAGGGCCAGCTGTAGGCAGGTATAGGGCCAGCTGTAGGCAGGTATAGGGCCAGCTGTAGGCAGGTATAGGGCCAGCTGTAGGCAGGTATAGGGCAGGCTGTAGGCAGGTATAGGGCCAGCTGTAGGCAGGTATAGGGCCAGCTGTAGGCTGGTATAGGGCCAGCTGTAGGCGGGTATAGGGCCAGCTGTAGGTTGGTATAGGGCCAGCTGTAGGCAGGTATAGGGCCAGCTGTAGGCAGGTATAGGGCCAGCTGTAGGCAGGTATAGGCAGCTGTAGGCAGAAAAACACTTACCTGGCTCCCCGCTGCTCCGTCTCCCGCGCCGCGCCACCTCCTCGCTGCTCCGGCCTCCTGCACGCTCTTCTCGGCACAGGCGGGTGATGTCATCAGGCCGCGCACGCAGCGTGATGACACACGCTGCCTGTGCCGGGAACTCCGGACAGCCGCGAGTCTGCTCGCGATCGCCCGGAGACCACTGCGGGGCAGGTAGCGCTCGCTCTGTGCCCCGCAGTGGTATCCCTTCACCTATATGCGCTCCGGAGGAGTCACATATAGGTGAAGGGATCGCGGACAGTGCCTGGGCCAGCGCAGCGCCCGGACACTGTGCGCTCCTCGGCACACTACGTCTTACATCACACTACGTCTTGCAGCTACGTCTTACTTTCGGGGTACGTCTTACATTAGGCGACCTCCCTAAGACACCGCTACGTCTTACTATCGGGGGTGTCTTACTATCGGGGAAACATGGTATGGATTACGTCTCCTCTCCCTGCTCGGCGAATACGCCGAGGGGGGAGATAATTGACATGTGAATTACCAGCGACGTATACGCGCCGCTGGTAATGCAAGTCTATGGGCCGGCGAGGCCCCCCGCTCCCGGCCACACGGCGTAATTGCGGGGCGTAATAATGCCCTGCATTTAAGCCGTGTGAACCTAGCCTAAGATTTATTTCACAACTTTTAAAAAATAAATAAATAATTGAAACACCCCTGGAGTGGATTCAAGAGAGTGGGACATACAAAGTATGTTTTTTTCCCACTTATGGCTATGGCACAAAAAAATTGCAGTAGCGTCGTTTTTCCAGAAAAAGCTGTGTGCGAAAGCATCTTTGTAGAAAATTTCTGCAACAAATACGTCGTTTGTGAAAATCTCCTTCAAGTGTTGATTGTAGCACCTTTCTCCAACACTATAGCACTGTGCACTGCCAGTACAAAACAGACTCACAACCTGTTATCAGACCTGAGTCTTGACACTTTCCATTCAATAAAAGGAGATTTTTAGCTACATTGCAAGAAATGAAAGTAAGCTGATAATAACAAAAAACAGTAATGAGGCTACTGTAAAGGATATGAGCCATGACAAATATTTTACATTTGCTGGCTATAGAACCAGTGTTAGCTTCTGGAAGGTAAATCTTACTAGACACAGATTGTTAATTTAGCTGTCATATAAAACCAATTTCTTTACATTGTCCATTTTATAGGTAAGAGCTCTAGATGGCTGAGAGCAGTTATTTCCTATCTGTAGTGCTAAATTTCTCATAATTGTTATACAATATTTAGACTTTGGGCCATGTGTTTGAAAACTGTCTAGATCTAAAATTCACTTTGTTGCAAGAGGCACACTGATTGGTTGCTATGGGCAACAAAGTGAATTTTAGACCTAGACAATTTTCATACATGTGGCCCTTTATTTTTAAAAATTTCTGCTTCTGATTTTTCTTGTTAATATGGTAACAAAACTTTAAAAAGAAATCAAATAATTTCAGAAATTTAATAGTGCAGCAGAAGTTCTATTCATTTCAATTACAGTATTTGAACAACAGCTAGAAGACATCTGTATGTGGGTGCAACATACCCATGTAAATCCTAAGCAGTTTATAGCATCTGCAAGCATGTCTCCAAGCAAGGAAGGCCAAGATGTCAGTGCAGGGAAGTATGCATGCATATGAGGACTCTGCCAATGGACTACCTGCAGAAACACAGAGAAGGAAAAAAACATTGCATTGTTACAGACAGATAGACAGACAACCTCTGCATAGTTTTCAATTGTGACAGGGTCATCAGAACCAGACAGAACATTAAAAATGCTTAGGCTGTAAAAATGGCTAACTGTGTAAAAAAATAAATGAGGTGTTCTGTGTGTTACTAAAATAACTCATCATAGTAAATGCAATATAAAAACACATAGGGCCACATGTATGAAACTGTTTAGGTCTAAAATTCACTATTTTGCCCAGAGTAACCTATGGACAAAAAAGGAGTTTTACACCTAAACAGTTTTCATACATGTGACCCAGAGAGTGTAGTCAGCTCACCCGATTAATGATCCTTTCCAGCTGTAGGAGGCATGGAGAGGCTTAGTCCATAAACCTGTTTAGCAACTCTAGCAAGAAACACCAGCTTATGTCCCAATAGAATCAGTATAAAAACTAAGGGCGACATGTATGAAGGAAGGCGCGTCAAAGTGAATAGTTAAAGGGGTTGTCTCGCTACAATGATTGGGTTTTAATTAAAAGATCTTTAAAAAACAAGCAGCTTTGCAATATATGTTCATTACAAATGTCCTACTGATTTTGAGTAAGCCCTGTTAGTAGTACTACATCAGCTTCTCAAATCTCTATAGCAGCTGACCTGTTGATCCTTATCTCATTGGCTGTCAGGTCTGTATGACTTATCACCTTTTGAATACAGGTCGGAGCAGAGAGCCCCTCCCGCACAGAATGCTTCTGTAGTGGAGGGAGGACTCTGGCTTCTGTGTCTGTGCTGCCTGGATTAACCCTGTGTGTGCCTGCTTCCTCCTGCTCTCTACACAGATAGATGTGACAGCAGTGACCCTGTGTGTTACTATAATCATGATGTGTCTGTGGAGCTGTAACTATACTAATACTATACAGATCAGGGGGCATGTGAATGCTTCATGCTCTGGTGTACTAGTGACACATCCTGAGTATAGTAACACTTCCCAGCTGCCCTGTGTCTGTTCTGACAGGGTCTGTTTGTTGCTTGAGATGTGCAGATTTGTATGCTAAGCAGGGGGTATAGGAACACTTGCATTCCCCCTGCTCTGGCTCCACACTCATAGATCAGCCCTCTCCTGTCTCCTGACTGTGGAGACGAGCTGCAAGAGCTGCAGCAAACCTTGGCAGGCACCCCCAGAGTTCACTCGGGCAGCAAACCCCCTCACGCCCCCCCCCCCCCCTTTATAGAAGTTACAGAGGAGAGCTTTCTGTGTGCTGAGGGGAGGAGGGAAGAGGGAGGAGAAGAGGCAGACAAGAAGCACGCCCCTCAATTCAACTGCCAGGCTCACTGACTTAGGCTGAAAGCTTGTAATGAGACAACTCCTTTAAGTCTCATTTTCAGTGTATAATGTGCCTGATGTATGAGAGTGGTTTTTGTGCGTTCATAAATGGTGTGTAAAATTTGACGCACCTCGCCTTAGTGTTAGGCACATTAGGGAACTTAGGCGCATAAGTAATGCGCCTAACATGTATTAAGGTTATAGACAGGCTGGAAATAAGAGTCATTAGAATAGCATGTCAGTGAATAGAAACTATTGTACTGATCCTGCTTGGAGGACCACAGGTTCCAGCAAGACCTGTGCTGTGCTGGCTCTTGCTGTATGTGGAATAAAGGGTGAGAACAGCAAAAATACATTTCAAATTTAATGTAGTAAAATTTTAAAAATCTGAACAACATAATCAATGGGTTTTTTAATGCAAAATTTGTTTTAGATTCTATTTTAAATACATGTTATAGGAGATATTTTTATATTTTTGGGATATTATATATTTTATATTAATTTAAATAATCATATTTTTATTAAATTTAAATAATAAAATGTTATACAGTTTGATAATTATGATGAATTACTTTTTATTATTGCACTGGTGTAAGTTGAGAAATATTGGACATTTTTGCCCCCTACAGCAAATCTAGCTTCACTTCAACTCCTCAGGCTCAGGCAGACCACATTGAGCAGATCTGCCTGTCGGAGCAGTAATGCGCCTAGCTTTGCCCAACCACATTCATAGATGTGTCTAATATTACGAGTGTGGTGCAACACGCCTCCATAATGCCCCCAGAACACCCCTTTATATTAGGCGCATTAGAAAGTGTTGAGTCTTATGAACAATGCACCTAACACATTTATTAGGTGCATTAGACATGGTAGACTGTTCATTTAGGTGCATTGTACACCAGAAAAAGGGTGAACAACACTTTCATACATGTCATCCTAAGGCTATGTTCACACGGCTGATTGAGGCCGTAATTGCGGGACAGATTTCGCCCGCAATAATGGCGTGTGTAGGGGACCCGGGCGGGGGGCCAGCAGCTCGCCGGCCACATAGACTATCCCCCCGGGATAATGTGCATGTCACTTTCTCCCCGCTCTCCGTATTTCGCGAGCGGGGAGAGGAGATGGAATCCATAGTTCTCTATGAGAACTGTGGATTTCCGTAATGACAGGGACGGATTTCAGCCGTATTTGAGCGCAGTAGGGCGCGCAATACGGACTGAAATCTGTCCCAAAATCAGCCGTGTGAACATAGCCTAAGGGTCATATGTATGAAAACCATCTTGGTCTAAGACTTTCTTTGTTGCCCATAGAAACCAATCAGAGCTCCCCTTTCATTTCATATAGTGCTCTGAAAAAATGAAAGGGGAGCTCTGATTGGTTGCTATGGGCAACAAAGAAAGTCTTACACCTAGACAGTTTTCATACATGTCCCCCTAAATCTTTATTTTCATACTATGACTCAGGATTGACTTCAGAAACGCGTCAGCGTATTACTCTATTACTCCTGCCACTAAGTGAATATTTGAATCTAAGGTTCACCATTTTTGAAGGATGAAAATAAAGATTTAGTGGGACACGTCAGAAAAGAGGCGCCGCCACGCCAGTTTTAAGGCGTATTAAATGAGTGTATAGTGCGCCTGAATTAACCTGTCGCATAGCATAATTTAGGTGCAAATGTGTGGTGCCTGGCGTATAATGTGCCTAGTTTTGGTGTACGACAGTTCATATCTATAGAGAATAGGGCGTCAACAGTTTTTTGATGCAAAATCACCTTTAGTTTTTATACTGCTTCCACTGGGACAGACGCGGGTGTGGCTTGCTACAATAACTCATAGTACTCCATTACTATTTATATCCTATTGCCTTTATAGGGATTGTCTACTTCAGACAATTGCATTTTGTAAGCCGTTCACAGAATGTCTCAACAGAAATTTTTGTACACATATGGCAGCAAATTTCCCATTTCCCTTCAACACTCCTGCTGGGAAAACTAAGTAGCGAAGACTTTTCTTTCTAATGAATGGACCTGTTGGGACCTCCAGACCATGAGATAATAGATGAGGACTCTGAACAGGGAACCTCATATTATAAACTCAGAATTTCATGTATCCTGTGTGTGATATACATGTTATAGTGAAAAAACAGCATCTGATCCTGCATCATTTCATATTCTTTCCACTGATATGCAGTCATCATACATGCAGTCATCATACATGCCTATTGATTTGAATAGATTTCCTAATTTTAGTTTTGCTAATTGCTAGTCTCTTTTTTAGTTATCGTCCCCTTCAATTGATTATCTGATTGGAGTCTAGAGAATTATGTACACCTTCGTTGGGTCCTCACACTTTAGACTACTTCTATGCATGTATTTATCATTACTTATATAGTGCCCATATATTCTGCAGTGTTGTACAGAAATTGTTACCACTTCTATCAGTCTCTGTCTCAAATGGGATTCACAATCTAATCTTTCCATCTCTGGCACATGGGTCAATTTTTAAAAGAAGCCAATGTATTTGGCATTGGGAGAACAAGGTAGTAACATAGGAGTTTCCTTTCATGACAACATAACCAATAAACAGAGAAATAAATTCATTTTGACTCCCAAAACCCATAAAGACACTAACCCTAAAAGGCAGGCACAGGGACAATTCAAACAGCAATGAAAGTGAGCACTGTGCACACAACAGTCCTAATCTCAGTTTCCTGGACCTCTGTCATTATTATGCAACTTCTCTCAAACGTGAGTTTCCAAGTTGTGAATAGTTAGACTTTAATGTACAGGTATTTTCTAAAATTTAGAGGCTTCAGAAACATAACATTATTCATTTTACCCCGGGCATGATGATGTCCTCAATGTCTCTGAATATGTTGTCCCAACTCTCCGATTCCACAGGGGCACTGTCAGGCATCAGTGCTCTCATATAACCAGGTTGTACATCTGGATTTACCCTCCTTTCTCTTACTGTGCTGAGATACTGACAGATATAATCCACCAGTTCTTTACCTAGTCACAGAGAGAACATGAAGGAGTGAAAATCACAGGCTGCAAAGAAGCTTATATGTAAATAAATATAAGCATATAAAGATACTTGTAATACAATACATATATATGGTAATAAATATATATATATATATATATATATATATATATATATATATATATATACATATAGACATTCATGTAATATAATATACATGTATATATGATACATAGAAATATATACTGTATATATATTGAAAAACATACATGTAATATAATACATATATATAAATACATTTAATATAGTACATATACATGTAAATATATATATTATACAGTATAGTGAATATAATGTCAGAATTTAATAGTGTGCAATACATCAAATTTATTTGTAACATTTTCAAAAAGTATAATGTAACAATTGAACACATCATTTAATTAATAAAGACATAAAAGCATAGATTAAACTAGCTAGATGGATTGACAGACAGACAGATAGACAGTGACAGAAAGACAGACAGACAGACAGACAGATAGATAGATAGATAGATAGATAAATGGACAAATGGACAAATAGATAGATAGATAGATAGATAGATAAATGGATAGATGGACAGATGGACAGACAGACAGATAGACAGATAGATAGATAGATAGATAGATAGATAGATAGATAGATAGATAGATAGATAGATAGATAGATAGATAGATAGATAGTGTGTAACATACCTCTTTTTCTGTATTCTTCTGACTCCATGGCAGAGTATATATAAAGTTGTAAGATGTGGCTGCTGTAAGAGATGTCTGTCTGTCACTTCCTCTCAATCCTCACATTAAATACCCCTGTTATCTCTCAGTCATACGTCATGTACATGTATTTCTGCCTACGGAAACACTTTATCTTATTCCATTTATTTCAGATGCTACTTCACTATGTTGATTCAAAATAAAAGAAACTCTTGAGCACTGTTTGCTTTGCCTCTTATCTTTGATGTCTTCAGCTGTATCTACACAACCAGCCCCATTCATAATCAGCTCATGGGATGCTTGAAGAACGATTTTTTTTGCCCACTCTCTTCTGGAATCACATAAAACCAGTTATGAGCAGGTTAAACATAAATAAGCACTGACAGTACAAATAAGGGTTGTGAATATTCAAACTAGTGTATATAATAGATTGGTTGTTGCTAGTTATGAAAGATCACATGAATTGTTTGTGCTCAGCAAATATAAAAACAATATAAAGTGTCGTAAGCTTCCTCTAGGTGTGGATACTTTTGGCTACAGTGTACAGTTGAAATCAAAATGATTCAACCCCCTTTATAAATTAGGTCTATTTGCAAAATTTCCATCAGCTAAGGTTTGTCTTTAATGGATTAAATCTGTAAAGATCAAAGTACACAAACTAAATGGGTCACTTTTTAAAACATGTCTAATAGATTCTGTACATGATATATAGAGATGGGCGAATTGATTCTAACGAAGTGGAATTCGTTTAGAATTTCAGGAAAACTTCGGTTCTGAACGAAGTCGAAGTTTGGGGTACTTCAGGTGAACGAAGTGGGCTTTTGAGTAATACATTGGCTGGGAGCACATGGCGTTACATGGGGCAAAGTACTCTGGGCGGAAGAAGGGCATAGCCTGCATGACATATGCAGAGGTGAAGCCAATCAGAGACCGGCGGGATTCTGTGACGTCACCGCACTATATAAGTCCGGGCGCGATGCTGGGAGCTCACACTCCTCTCACTGTACTGATCAGGGAAGGTGCTGCCGCGGCTGATTGTAATAGCTCTTACTGAAGAATTGATTTTTATATAGCGATTTTTTGGGGGTGTCACAGCTTGTCTCACAGACTGCTTCTCTTACGTTCTAATTCAGATTTTTTGGGGTATTGGATCTGAAGTCCAGTGTGCGTCCACTGCAGCTGCATATACATTTAAATCCTGTCTGCTCACAGCACATTGAATATCCAAAGGTGATCTAAGCCTGTTCCTGTTGTATTCATTTAAAGAAACAGCGTTTTTACAATCCAAACACCAATTCATTTTTGGTTGCTCAATTCTTTTGCGCAATTTACATCCAGGGGTTAATTAAGCGTTGTTCTGCTGTTGTGGTGACTAAAAGAAACCGTCTTTTTCACCACCAAAAAAGAAATTTTTCCTGTAGCCTGATTCACAAGCGAAGGTTAATTACAATTTTTTCTCTTGCTGTATACCGTAAAATACACGCCATTTTAACACGCTACAAAGCTGGTAGTTTTTGGTTGCTCAATTCTTTTGCGCAATTTGAATCCAGGGGTTAATTAATTGTTGTTCTGCTGTTGTGGTCACTAAAAGAAACCTTCTTTTTCACTGCCAAAGAAGCAATTTTGCCTGTAGCATAATTCATATCCGAAGGTTAATTAAGCCTGTTTGTGCTTTTACATTCAGTAAAATACACAGAGTTTTTAAACGACACATACATGTAAATTTTTCCTGCCCATTTGTGGAGCGCAATTTATATCCAAGGGTTACCCAAACTTGTTACTGGGTTCATTTGGAGTCAAATACAGGGTGTGTATTTATCATTTACAGATATCTTCATCAAACATATTCTGTACATTTTAAAACAAACAGAAAGTCAGACAGAGATGTGGCAGGCTCTTCACCTGGCAGTGGCAGTGGCACAAACATTCCTGGAACAAGCCCAGGTCGCAGCACAGCAAGGGGACGTCGCAGCAGGGGTCACTCGGTGAGGCCACAACTGCCGCTGTCATCTAGCGGCCGTGTGTTGTTCAGCAACCCAAGGATTCTTGATTGGTTGACTAGGTCATCCTTTTCCTCCCAGATGACATCTGACAACCCCAGCCAAGAGTCGGTGGGAACGTCAGACACAAGTCTGTTGTGTCATGGACCGGGAGCGGGTCAGCGGCCCTCACCTGTCCTCAACCCGCCTCTGTCCCATCCGGTTCCCTCAGCCAGAGATCTATTATATGGTCTGGGCTCAGCGCCACTATATAGGGAGGATGAACAATTTGAGGAGGGCAGTCAGCAGCTACTTGGCAGCGAAAGAATGGGGCCAATATCCCCTGCTTCTTGCAGTAGGCGGCAAAGTATAGATGTGGAGAGTGGCATGGGAGGTCATGTTGTGAGGGGTCAGCCTCTGCATACCAAGACCGGTGATGAGGACAGAAGTGACGATGAAACACAAATAGATGATGATGTAGCCGACCGCACTTGGGAGCCGGGTGAGGCAAGGGCTTCATCATCGTCAGGAGAAGAGGGCGTCAGCTTGCGCGTCAGGCAGCAGCGCAGCCAGCAAGTGGGTCGTGTGGCCGTGAGTCAGCAGGATAGCAGCAGTGTGAGGTCGGGAGCCAAGCGGCCACGGGGTAAAAAACCCGCTTCGCAGGTCTAAGAAAGTAGCGGCACAGGGGCTCAGCGAGGCAGCAGCGGTAGAAGCAGCGGAGCGTTGGCGGTAAAATCAGATACTCGGCGGTGTGGCAGTTCTTTGCTAAGACACCGGAGGAGCCGAATATGGGTATATGTAGAATCTGTAGGCAGAAAGTGAAGCATGGCCAGGGAGCTAACGTTGGCACCATGGCTCTGCATCAACACATGCAGCGTCACCCACCATCCGGTGGCCTGGGAGAAACGTGGCTCAGATGTGGTGGTCCATCCTGCCGCCGCAGCAACAGCAGCAACAGCGCCCAGTGGCACGCATGCCATTGCAGCCAGTCAAGGCTCCACCACCTCTGCAGAAGGGAGCTGTTTCTCTTTGATATCATCTCCCAGTCCAGATGCTCCTGCTCCTCACTACTCACAGCGCCAGCAGTCGTTCAGCGAGGCAATTGCAAAGAGACAACAGTATGCGTCCAACCATCCTAAGGTGCAGAAGGTGACCATACTCCTGTCCACCCTTTCCTAATGGTGGACTCTGCACCGTTCAGAGAACTAATGGCTTGTGCTGAGCCGAGATGGAGAGTTCCAAGCCGTAATTTATTTTCCAAAAAGGCAGTACGAGCACTTCATAAATATGTAGAACAGAAAGTGGGCCAGTCCTTGAGCTTATTGGTTTGTTCCAAGGTGCACGGCAGCGCGGACGTCTGGAGTTGTAACTACGGTCACGGCAAGTACATCTCCTGTACAGCTCACTGGGTGAATGTGCTTCCTGCCCAGGCACACCAACAACTTGGACACGAAACGCCGCTTTCTCCTCCACGTTGTCAAACTGCGGCTCCTGCGCCAATGTCCGCCTCCTCCTCCTCCACCACCACCATCATCTCAGCCTATACAAGTACTGCTCCATCATATCTCATGTGTAGGGCACAGCGGTGTCACGCAGTTCTACATCTGGCTTGCCTTGGCGAACGAAGTCACACAGGGGAGGAACTGCTCCGCGTCAAGCAGCAAGAAATCGATGTGTGGCTTTCTCCGCGCCAACTGCAAATCGGAACCATGGTGACAGACAATGGGAGTAACATGATGTCCGCGCTGCACCGAGGAGGGATGGTCCATGCGCCCTGCATGGCGCATGTGTTCAATCTGGTTGTGAAAAGGTTCCTGAAGTCTTCCACCGATCTTCAGAAGATTCTGAAAATGGCCAGGAAACTGTGCATGCACTTCATCCATTCCTACAAAGCCAGGAACACCCTCCTCGAGTTGCAGCGGCAGAACGGCCTCCCCCAACACACTCTGCTATGCGATGTTTCCACCCGTTGGAATTCCAGCCTGCACATCTTGGACCGACTGTATGAACAGAGAAAGGCCATTAACGATTTTTTGATGATCCAGGTGGACAGGAGTACTCCCCTGTGTAACTTTGATGTCAGCCAGTGGCTGCTCATGCGTGACACCTGCCGTTTGTTGAGGCCATTCGAGGAGGCGACGTAATATGTCAGTCGCCAGGACTACGGGATGAATAACGTCATTCCACTGCTTCATGTCCTGGAACAGATGCTGAAAAATCTGTCTGGGCAGGGGAAAGGAGACGTGGCGACTACATCTCGCGGCCACATGAGTCCGGTGGGGACTGAAATGGAGGATGAGGAGGAGGAGGACATTGGAGCAGAAGCATTGTCTGGGGAAATGAGTGGATTTTCTACCCAGGTGACAAAAGAGGAGGAGCAGGAGCAGCTGGAGGAGGTAGATGGAGATGAGGAAGACGAGGCAGATGACCCACAAGCACCGTGGCAGTATATAGTGGAGATGGAGGCAGGGAGCCCCTCGGAATCATTTGTGCAGATGGCCCGCAGCATGCTGATTTGCCTGGCTAATGACAGCTGAATAGTCACCATCCGGCAGAGGGATGACTTCTGGCTCTCCACCCTATTGGACCCTCGCTACCGGTCCAAAATGGGAGCCTTTTCCCAGCTGCTGAGAGGGAGGACAAACTCAAATACTATAGGGAAATCCTCAGTAGTCAGTTGGCCGCTGCCTATGTGAGGCATCATCCTCCTCTGACAGGTCTGACGGGGGGTTCTTTCAGCGCTCACGTACTACTGCCGCGGCTGCTGGGAGAAGGTGGGGGGTAGGAGCAGTACCAGCTCCATCAGCAGCAACCTAAGTCTGGAGTCACTGATGAGCAGCTTCCTTCACCCGCCTAGTGAGGAGGGCAGTCGCCAGCAGCAGCAGCAGGACCTGGAGCAGACCCTGAACGAACAGGTGGTGGCCTACTTGGACAGCACTTTGCCACCCCAGTTAGAAGATCGCTGGACTACTGGGCAGCCAAACTGGATGTGTGGCCGCAACTTGCCGAGTTTGCAGTGGAGAAGCTGTCCTGCCCGGCCAGTAGTGTGGCATCAGAGCAGGTGTTCAGTGCGGTGGGGGCCATCATTACCCCAAGGAGAACCCGCTTGACCACGGGAAATGTGGAACGACTGACCTTTGTCAAGATGAATCAGGCGTGGATCGGCCAGGATTTCCACACACCAAGGCCTTAGGCGTCAGACTCATCAGCCATGACGCCTCACCCAAAACTATGAGAAATGAGTCTGGGTTCAAACTACCTTCCTCAGTCACTATTCTGATGCCGCCACCCGCCTGATGCCACACATCTGCTGCCAGTTTCTCCATCAGCCTACCACCATCTTTACCAGGGACTGGTATTGCCACCCACCTCCACACTCTGTCATTGTGCCACTCTCTGACCTCATGCTGCTGCTGCCGTCACCTCCACACCCTGTCATTGTGCCACTGTCTGACCTCATGTTGCTGCTGCTGCTGTTGCTGGTGCCGTGACATCCACACTGTGTCATTGTGCCACTCTGTGGCCTACTCCTGTTTTTGCCACCTCCAGAATGTCATTGTGCCACTGTCTGACCTCATGCTGCTGCCACTGTCACCTCCACTCTCTGTCATTGTGCCACTCTGTGGCCTACTACTGTTTTTCCACCTCCAGAATGTCATTGTGCCACTGTCTGACCTCATGCTGCTGCTGCCGTGACCTACACACTCTGTCATTGTGCCACTGTCTGACCTCATGCTGCTGCTGCCGTGACCTCCACACTGTGTCATTGTGCCACTCTGTGGCCTACTCCTGTTTTTGCCACCTCCAGAATGTCATTGTGCCACTGTCTGACCTCATGCTGCTGTGGCTGCCGCCGTCACCTCCATACTCTGTCACTGATGTTGCCACTTGAGCTCTCAGCTTGTTTTTTCCAGCTTGCGCTGCCATGACTTTATCAGGCTACATTCCCGCTTGAGTTTTTTGGTCAGTTTTGCCCTCTTAAGTGCCCAGGGAATTTTATAGTGAAGCGGCGGCAGTCATGTGCGTGTCATACTAAAACACAACATTGTTTGAAGACCAAACTAAGCTGTCTCTGCATATTTAAGCATGGCACAATGTTCTACAGCACCCTGCAGGCTCTGTGCAGCCTGGAAATAGCTGTTTCTTAACGTGATTCGTCCCGAAGTAATTCGGACCGAAATTAATTTTGTCGGGAAATTCGGCGAAGTGACCGTAACGAATTTTTGAGAAATTCGCCCATCTCTAATGATATATACCTTATGGGAATAATTGCCTTAAAAACAGGAGAAAATCAAAGTGGTTAAATAAAACTGTAAAAGGGGCAATAAGTGATTAAAAGAAAGCCTTTAAACTTCTGGAGCAGATGGATAGCAACAAGGCATTAAACATTTACAAGGAGAAAAATGCATTTGATAAAAGACAAGCTCATTACCAGGAAAAGTGAAAACAACCCCAACATATTTATTAATTACAGAAATAGTAAGACACTTAAAGAGGATGTATCGCTTCCTTACTTCGGCTGATTCACACTGCTCTTAGCTTCTCAACTCTGTGAATGCAGGGGCGTTTCTTCCCCTCCCAGGTAGATGACATCATCCCCCCTTCACTGCTGGCCTGAGACTCCACCCTCCTCTCTGAGTCCACATGTCACTGTGTCTCTCTCTATGCAGTCTTATTTTATAAGAGCTGTATACATACCACAGGCTGCATTCAATCTAATCTGAGCACTGATCTCTCACAGCTGGAGATGTATTACAGCTTTCTAAGAATGGCACAGATCTGCGTGTATGCAGGAGAGTTAGGCACAGGGACAAAACTGTCATGTTTTCTCATTGTACAATCTGCTGCAGTCTGTTTCTGCTATGTGTGGAGACAGAAAATGCTACGGCCCCTAACTCTGAGTCAGAGACACAGCTCCGTGAATCGACCCAGGGGCTGTACAGAATGTAAATGAGCTCTCAGCTAGTGAAATGCAAGGAGGAGGGATTAGACCCACACTGGATATCAGTGTAAATAAAAACACAAGATAAGGGACACTGTGAGAACAAGGCAGCTTTGCTAATGACATCCAATTGCAAAGTTGCTTGTTTTCACTGTCCCCTTATTCTGAAGACCATTTAATGAAATTATAACACCCCTTTAAAATTGAAAAAAAAATCGGCACTTTTAAAATAATCTTGGTACAGTGGTGGAGGAGGATGTGGGAAAGGCAAGTCTATTAAATGACTTCTTCATTGCTGTATTTACATATCAATTACATGTTAAGGGTTATTTAGTTTAGAGAAAATATGGCTTCAAGGTGACCTAATAAATAAGTATAATTATTTCAAAGGTCAATATAGAGATCTCTCCCATGATATATTTATACTCAGGATTGAAACCAGAACAAGGGGGCATCTTCTACGCCTAGAGAAAAGAAGGTTTTAGTACAGTTACAGTAAAGAATCCCTTTCTATGTTTATATATAAACATAGAAAGGGATTCTTTACTGTTTGAGCAGTGAGACTGTGGAACTCTCTGTCAGAGGAATTGGTCATGGTGAATTCACCAACAGAGTTCAAAAAAGGACTGAGTGTATTTTTAAAGTGGACTACTGTAGCAAGTTATAATGACTAGAATTCTGGAGAAGGATCATTATTCTAGGGATTTACGTGCAGAGGAGGAACCAAGAAAGGGCTATCAAACATGAAGTTATTCAGCTTAGAAGAAATAAATTTTTGGGCCATTTAATCACCATGTACAAATATGTGAATGGGCAGTACAGAGATCTCTTGCGATATACTTTTACATCTAGGCCTGTAACCATCTTTGTTCCTTTATATCTAGAGGTCAGAAAGTTTCACTATAATCATAGACGGGGCTTCTTTAAGATAAGAGTGGTGACACTATGTAATACACTGCCAGAAAATCTTGTGGTGGTGGATCATTTGAATAATTTCAAGAGTGGACCAGATTCCTTTCTTGAAAGATATATTTACCATGTAACTATCTAAACAAGAACAATTTGAGGACATGTAAGAAATATGGCTAAGTCAAGGGAGTGATCCAAAACGTTAATAAAATAGATCATTGCCTTGCACACACAAGGAAAAGGATAAAAAAAGAAAAACAAAGGCACTGACTGTTCTTAGAGATACGGTTGGACGCATAGTTCACAAGGTCATCATTAAAGGAACATTGGCTCTGCTAGCTGGATGTGGCAGATGAAGAAAGCTCTCACTGCCTGCCACCACATTCTTAAGGAGACAGGTGGTAAATAACCATGGAGTACCTGCAAAAGACCTGCAGCAAGATGTAGTGGCAGGAAACACTGAGGTTTCTGTTTGCACAGAAAGGTGCATACAAAATTCTAAGGCTAAGTTCACACGGCTTAAAATGGGATGTATTTCAGCCCGTATTTCGCGCAGTACGGCGCGAATTACGGGGCGAGATACGTCCCAGTCATTACGGTAATCTACAGTTCTCATAGAGAACTATGGATTACGTCTCCTCTCCCGGCTTGCACAATACGGCGAGCGGGGAGAGAAGTGACGTCAATTATTCACGGCGTATACGCGCTGAGAATAATGAATGTCCATGGGGCCGGCGGGCTACCGCCCCCGTACACACAGCGTAATTGCGGGGTGAAATACGTCCCGCAATTACTGCCATGTGAACATAGCCTAAAGGTCTTCAAGCCCGAACCTCAAGATGTACACCTCAAGAAAAGTGAGCTCTAATGTTGTCAAAATCACATACAAAGCTACTAAATATTAAGGATTCTGTTCGGTGGTGCAATAAAACAAACCTGGGACATTTCCGGCCTAATGAATAGCAACATGTCAAGAGGTAGAAGAATAAGCATATGCTAACAAGTTTACCCCTCCTAAGGTTGGCTTGGTGATTTCTCAGGCTGCTTTGCTTCCTCTGGCACTTCAATCAAGTATCAAGAAATCCTAAAAGTGTGACTGGGGCATCATTGGCTCTGTAAAAACAAACCTCCCGTAAACATGGTGCAAGTACATTTTTTTCACATTTTCTTCAGTAAAAATGATGTGTTATCTGTATTCTACAGGTTGATACGAATCCGGCAATACCAAACATGTAGGGTTTCCGTTATGTTTTGGTACCGTAAAAAAAATTTCAAAAATTCTCTATTTTTTAAATTTGCGCGACGGCACCATTTAATTTGACTAGTGGACTTGTGTAAAGGTACATTTTTTGCAGACTGAAGTGTACTTGTTATTGCTAGCAGTTTGGAATGCATGCAACTTTTTTGATTACATTTATTCCAATTTTTAGGGGACGTGAAATGACCAAAAAAACCCGCAATTTTGACGTCATTATTTTTCTTCTACGGTGTTCAGTTTATGGGATAAATGATGATATATTTTAAAAGAGCGGACTTTTTCGGATACGACATTACCAAATCTGTGTAACTTTTTTATTATTTAATTTTTTTAATTTGTAAAATGGCAAAAAGGGGGTGATTTGAATTTTTAACTTTTTTATATTTCAAAACTTTTTTTTATTACTTTAACTTTGAGTCCCCCTAGGGTACTATACCACTAGGGGGAGCAATCATTGTGATACAATGCATTAGGGTGTACAAAGATAGTGGTTTTATTAGTTCCTGCCGGGGGCTGGAAGCAACAAAATCGAAAACTTGGCGTCCATGGAAGCCTTCACAAGGCTTCCAGGTGCCATGTTAAGCGATCTGGAACTCGCTATTTCGCCCCGATAGCAGTGAGAAACAGTGCGCCACACTGTTTCTCATTGATTTAGATGCCGTGGTCATCTTTACCGCGGTTTCTAAGGGATTAAACAGTGCGGGATGATGACGGCACCATCCCGCACTATAGCCACCGGGTGTTAGCTGCCCATATGCCCAATGTTGGTAAAAGGTTAAAGAAAGAGGCTGCAGCACACAAACCAAAAATTATTGGTGAACTGGAGCCCATTGCCCATGAGGATTGGGCTAAGATTTCTCAGCAACAATGCCATAAGCTGTTGTTTGGCTATGCATCATTTTTGCAGCAGGTCATAACAACAAAATGGTGCTCTACTTAGTGCTAAAGACACATGTCCTGAAGGGTGTTAAATAATTCTGAGACTGCAAAAGTCATTTAAAGGGGTTTTCTCACCATGCTATTTCACAGAGTCACAGGCAGCTTTAGATTAAAACTTCCTAGTCAGGCTGTGGGCAGGCA
>JAODAL010033818.1:0-45079 GCA_025379985.1 Phyllomedusa bahiana | reverse complement strand
GTAAAAACGCTGTTTCTTTAAATGAATACAACAGGAACTGGCTTAGATCCCACTTGGATATTGAATGTATATGCAGCTGCAGTGGACGCACACTGGTTTTCAGATCCAGTACCCCAAAAAATTAGAAATAGAACATTAAGAGTACAGTCTCTGAGACAAGCTGAGACACCCCACAGAAATCGCTATATAAAAATCAATTCTTCAGTAAGAGTTATCAGCCGCGGCAGCACCTTCCCTGATGAGCACAGTGAGAGAGGTATGAGCTCCCAGCGTCGCGCCCAGACTTATATAGTGCGGTGACGTCACAGAATCCCGCCGGTCTCTGATTGGCTTCATCTCTGCACATGTCATGCAGGCTATGCCCTTCTTCCTCCCAGAGTTTTTTGCCCCATGTAACGCCATGTGCTCGCAGCCATTTTATCAATCAAAAGCACACTTCGTTCCCGCGAATCACCCCAAAGTTCGACTTCGTTCCGAACCGAAGTTTTCCTGAAATTCTAAACGATTTCCACTTCGTTAGAATAGATTCGCCCATCTCTAGTCTGGATACATTTCTGGATGTAATATAACAAGTTATAGTGACTAGGGTTCTGGAGAAGGGTCTGGATACATTTCTAGAGAGTAATAATATAACAAGTTATAGTGACTAGAATTCTGGAGAAGGGTCTGGATACATTTCTAGAGAGTAATAATATAACAAGTTACAGTGACTAGGATTCTGGAGAAGGGTCTGGATACATTTCTAGATGTTATATAACACGTTGTAGTGATTAGGGGTGTTGATCCAGAGATAAATTATGATTACCAGACTGGATTTGAAAAGGAATTTTTCCCTAAAATGAGTAAAATTGTCCAATAACTCATGTTTTTTTTTGCCTTCCTCTGGTTCAACACTTTAGCACAATAGACTGAAATGGATGGATGCATGTCTTTTTTCGGCCTTAGAAACTATGTAAGTATATTACTATGTAACTCATACGTCTCCATACAGCTACATCAAAGCAACAATAAAAATGGTATGGCTCTTGAAATGAGGATGAAAAACACAAACACAAAACACAAAAACAGTTGCTTGGCCACTATAAAGGTTTTACCGTGATGTAAAATCCCCAGCACTAGCAGACCATGCATGTGGGTGAGGTGGGCAGCGCTTACAGTCATTCTCCTCATTCACTTCTATGGGAGCTTCTGAGTGTATGCGCTTGGCTATGTTCGGATGCTCCCAACAAAGTGAATGGAGAGGATGTCCGCAAGCATCACCCTGCTCTTTCACATGCATGACTGACTGTGAGCAGCCAACACTGGGGATTTTACATCTAGGTAAAACCCTTTTAAAGTTCAAACAGGTCTGGTAATTCAAATTAAATCAGAATATCAGCTTACAAAACATTCTTTTACAAGTCTATGGAATAGTCTGGATATTTAGAGGGGTTGTCCACCTCATTAAAAAGTAATTTAATTATCTCCTGGCCCCAAGTAAAACAAAGAAAAGTTATACTAACCTTCCTCCGGTGCCTAGTTCCATGGGCGCCTCTCTGGTCTTCTGTTGACATGTGTTCACTTCTGAACAGGGATGCCATAGCTGCGGTCACTGATTAGCTGTTGTGGTGACATGCCACTAACTTAGATTACTCTTGAGAGCTGTTCACTTTCAAATGGTGATGCACGTTGGTAGCTCGTGACTGCTGGAGCCACTTAATGGCCACAATGATGACATTCCTGTTCAGAAGTGATAGAGAAGACCTGAGAGATGTGCTGCTGGAATTGGGCACCAGAGAAAGGTGAGTATTACTTGGGGCCCAAGAACTATTTAAATCACTTTTAATGAGGTGGACAACCCCTTTAAATAGTGTATGTATAGAAACCGACAATAGAAATGAATGGATCATTCGCTTTATGTAAAAGAGTGTAAATATATGTCTAAATTGATGTCATTTTTGGATATAAATTCTGAACTGTGTTAAGTACAAATATTTGAAATGGCCAATCGACTCTTAAGAAAAATGTAAACTGACACACTATCAGTCATACTATAATTGCATATACTTAGACAAGCTAACGTTGACAACTTTGGACAGATTGCCGTAATTAGAGATAAATGAAGTCAGCATTGAGTAGCTTAGAACAGCAAATGAATATGCATATTGAAATGCAGCTTGCAAATATTGATAAATGATGTGTAAGAAATTAAATATTTGACCTAACATTTTAAAAGTTATTAAATAATCTAAAAATATTATTTTGTTCTAATTACTTTTCAGAGTCATACTAAGTGACATATATTTGTTAATACGTTTATTATAGATATTGCAGTGAAGTATCCTGCCTATAAGAGAAGAACCACTGGATTATTAGATGTCTCTTACTATGACATCATGGCTGCCAACAATAACAGTCACAAGGCTGTGGTGGAATTCTGCGTAAAGGAAGGTAGATTGTTTTCTACCCAGTTGGCTTCAGAGCTCAGCCAATGAGGCCTCTTAGTCCTGATCATTAGCACATTTGACTGTCATGTCACCAATACTTATCTGATTGACTGGTCACAAAAGCTGAATTATGCAGTCATTCATGGAGTGAGTGTTTGTGTGCATGGGCGGTCATGATGACCACACTTTTTGTGAACTCACTGTAAACCCTGCATGTGATCACTAGTAAAGAGTTATGGTAATGGGCCACAAGAAGATCAAGATAGGACCTTTACAAATGACCATTTTTTAAAGGAATTAAGCTTTTAAGGGTAAATATATCCATTACCTGAAGACCAGGTATTGCTCTTGGAAACTAATAACCACAGCCAAGTCTGCCATAATATGCCACCATTGTTCTAACACACTGTGGTCCAAGACTAGAATATCTGCACAGAGTTTGTATGGTTCCCACATCATTGCAAGGGTTTCCTCCCACATTAAAAAAAAATAATAATAATAACATGTTAATAGATTATAGCAAGATTCCTCAGTATTTTCAGCATGCAATAGTCTTTCTTGGGACAGTATACATTGAAACCACACTCACCATACAATATCACAGACACAGCTCATGTGATTTATAGAAGAGCCAACCAATTATCTTTAACTTTTTGCTTGCAAAACCTCTGTATTAGTGGAGTGAATGCACTGATTGCTGTCTAGTAGCACCTGGACAGTGTGGTTCTACATGTTCTGTACTGCGCTTTACTCGTCGCTAGACACAGTAAAGACCTGCTATCTAGACTTAGAATAATCCTCAGTACAACAGGCGTTGTGGCACTAAATCATATAGACAAGGAGACACACAAGAATATGAATTTCCCAATGAATAGACTGAACTTTCAAAGCAATTTTGACTGTGGTTGAAAAAGTATACTGAAACAGTAAACTATTATATCTACTATGATTCATTATTACATGAAATGTTATAGTCCAGTAAAATTTGTCCACTATGTAATGCTTTGGGTAGCATTATCCCTTAATTATATAGATATTTTTGCAGGTCTTGCAGTAACAGGGATGTGGTAATGTCTCAATAAGGTTATTGATACTCTTCAGAAATTGTGTGGCAATTGTGTGGACAATATAATTTTATATTGTTTGTGATTTAAAGAAATTTTAAAATAAAGAATTTCAGTTTATCCAACAGAAGTGCTAGTAATATATGTTTTTTCCCTTATACTAAGTGATGACATAGTTCACATTTCATTGCAGTACTGTATAGTGTTAATACTTGATCTCCTTATTGATCTCTGATTCACAAAAATATTATTACGGTAGGTTTCTTTTCCAACCCTTTGCAGCCATAGTATTGCATGTTGTCCCAAAAGAACACTAAGGCCATGTCCCCACGGCACCAGTTTGCGGACGGTTTTTCAGATGGTTTGCGGTTTTGCAGACGGTCTGAAAAACCGGCCGCAAACTTTTACATGGGGCTCTATGGAAAACCTGTGCAGCAGTCCCTACTGCACGGGTTTTCCTCCTGGCAGTTTTCCAGACCGCCGTCCGCCCGAAAAAACATTCTACTTGTTCATTCTTCCATCCAGTTTTCGGATGGAATATGAACATGTCTATGTGAAAGGGGAGGGCTTTTCTCCGCTAATCGCAACAGGCCCTAATAATATTTTTTATTACATAAAGGTTCTCACATTCCCCACTAACTTCCTCAGCGAATCACTTTTCACAGCCAAAATTGACACGTTGTGGATTTAGATCAATTCTCACATAAATAGTAGTTTTTATGGTGCTGGATGACATTCTTATGGGTATTGTCTCCTAGTGACTCTTCACTAGTTTGTTTTTTCTCCACCATCTAGTGGCTGCTCTGGAGATGCAACCTGGGAACAGGTAGCAGATCATTTCAGATCCCACTATAGGGTTAAAAAAATAAAAAACATCACTAAGGCTCTGCTAACCAGAGTGGCCTAAGTCAAGACTGACTGTACAAAAGCAGTTGTTTAGTTATTCCTAATTTCACCACATTTGTCACTGCAGCAGATAAAATGCTTGATGAGTTGAAAATTAACATGACTGCAAGTAATGAATTCAGGGTCATTTTATCACTGCTTCCCTGTAACAATTTTTGTCCATTTACACAATAAGAGTGTTTTCTGTTAATAGAGGAGAACCTCTGTTTGGGATCCCCAGAATGAAGATCCCCAGAATGAAGAGTGGTTATAATGAGTATCTCTTGCTATAGGGGTCTGTCCTGTCTGGCAATGCACAAACAACCCATTTATTTGATTGGTGTTACGCTGAATTTATTCTCTGACAACTCTACTAGGAAATTGAACACTTAGGGCGACATGTATGATTTTTTGCGCCCATGCACCATTTTTTGCATGCATTTGTAGCATAGAATGCTCCTGACTCTATGAACCTGTTCTAAATCAGGTTCTAGCACAAAAGCGACACTTTTAGCTCAGGTAAACCACTTTTAAAGTGCTCTACCTGTTCCAGCAGTAATGCGCCTGGATTTGCTGTACTAAAGCTGTAAAAGTGTAGATTCGTAAGGTTATAGTGTGACATGCCTCCACCACGCCCCCTGATCTCAAGTGCATTACAGAGTCCTGTGGGCACTTTGTAATGCGCCTGAGACTGGAGTGCGCTCGTTTAAAAATATAGTGAACGGGGCTGCTCTAGATGTCGGGCTGAAAAGATGCCAGACCTCTGGCATACCCTCGTTCATACATGTCCCCCCTTAGTTCCAGGTTTCCCAGCACTAGGGCTCCACGTAATCTGCTTAAACTAAAAGATGATTTTTTTTAACATGTAGGGACTGTCAAAAATGGATAATTGTTTTAAACAGTGGAAATGTTCAAAATGGATCTACAGGCATTTCAGCGCTGATTTTGGTTAACTACTTGATTGGGCAAATTATAAAGCAATTCTTAAATTTTAGAAAGGCAAGCAGCTTTTTGCCACACAGGAATACAGTCCTGTGGCCGTTCAATTTAAAGACCCCCATACACACTGGGGAAAAGAAGGCCAACATATCAATTTTGTTCATACCCGCTGATGGTCTAATTTACATAGAGGGCTCCCAAATCTGATGCAACGAATAGAAAGATTTGGTATATTGTATTTTAATGTCTGATCTTTTCCTTAGAGATAAGTCATCGCCTTGCATGACTGCAGATGTTTCTTCTCTTCCCATTGAAAACACAGGCAGTCATAAGCTTCTAAAGTATTTGATTTTCCGTTGTCATCCTTCTTTATTGAAATTCAGAAAGTTAATTGTGATGAAAGCTTTCGTAGAGAGGTGATTACCTATGAACAACATAATTTATTTTTACCTCCCATTGCAAAGCAGAGTCTGAATAGCTGTGTGATAAATCACGCTACCATGTATTCCCCAGTTTGAGGCATCTCACTAGGTTACATTACAGATTGCTTCTATGGTTTGGTTTTTCATTTTGGAAATCTGTCGGTTTTCAGACTTTCATATAATTTGTTTGCAAGCTTTTTTTAAATTGCACTTAATACATTGTATGACATAGTCCGTATATCGTCTGTAGATATTCAATAAATCAACTCTAAACCTGGACATGAATAATAAAAGTAAAACTTATAAAATGATGATCAAATGACAAATGATGAAACTTGCTATTGACATTTGTCAATCTACAGTAATTCCTGCATGTCTCTCAAACAAAAAATCCTATAGACAGATGTATAGATGTATAGATAGATAGATAGAAGCTAGCTAGATAGATATATATGTTTGACAATACATATCTTATAGACCATGATGGGTTTTAATTACATCCTGATGTATCCCATTTTTCTCTAGCAGATGTCTGATGAATGATTCTTAGCAGTGAAAGCAGGACTTTGGGCGACATGTATGAAGGAAGGTGTGTCGAAGTGAATAGTCGAGTCTCATTTTCAGTGTATAATGCTCCTGACGTATGAAAGTGGTTTATGTGCGTTCATAAATGGTGTGTAAAGTTCGACGTGCCTCGCCTATGTGTTAGGCGCATTAAGGCTATAGACAGGCTGGAAATAAGAAAAGTCATTAGAATAGCATGTCAGTGAATAGAAACTATGGTACTGATCCTGCTTGGAGGACCACAGGTGCCAGCAAGACTGGTGCTGTGCTGGCTCTTGCTGTATGTAGAATAAAGGGTGAGAGCAGCAAAAATACATTTAAAATTTAATGTAGTAAAAATTTTAAATATAAAACTCTGAATAACATAATCAGTGGGTTATTTAATGTAAAATTAGTTTAAGATTCTATTAATTTCAAATACATTTTATAGGAGATATTTCTATATTAATTTTAGATGATCACATTTTTCATTAAATTTGAATAATTAAATTTTATACAGTTTGATAATTATAATAAATTAATTTTTATTAATGTACTGGTGTAAGTTGAGAAATAAGGGACATTTTTGCCCCTTTACAGCAAATCTATCTCTCCTTCGACTCTCCTCAGGCTCACATAGGTCTGCCTGTCGGAGCAGTATTGCGCCTAGTTTTGCCGAACCACATAGATATATGTGTCTAATATTACGAGTGTGGTGTGACACAGCTCCATAACGCCCCCAGAACACCCCTTCGGCCATGTTCACACGGCTTAAAATGGGCCGTATTTCGGTCCGTAATTACGCGCCGAAGTGCGCCAATTACGGGCCGAAAACGGCCCATTCATTACGGTACTTCACAGTTCTCATAGAGAACTATGGATTACGTCTCCTCTAGTCACTTTCTAGCGGCGTATACGCGCCGCTAGCAGTGATTGTCTATGGGCCGGCGAAGTGCCGGCCCCCCGCTCCCGCCCCGCCCCCGGCCACACGTCGTATTTGCGGGGTGTAATTACGCCCTGCAAATACACCGTGTGAACATAGCCTTCATGTTAGGCGCATTAGAAAGTGTCGAGTCTTACGAACAATGCGCCTAACACATTCATTAGGTGCATTAGACATCGTAGCCGGCTCAGTTAGGTGCATTGAACGGCAGAAAAAGGGTGAAAAACCCTTTCATACATGTTGCCCTTTTTGTTTCTGGTCTCCTATTGCTGCCAGAGCAGTAGAGGAAGCTTCCTTCCGCAACCAATTGTCTAGCAGCTAGACACAAGATCATGAGAAGGATGGCAATGGCTGATCTCTTGGGGCACACATAGGATAATTCTTAAAATGTTTTTTATTGCAATATGAGATACAATAGGATCAAAGAGAATGAGGAGATTAAGAGGGAAAGAACAGGTTCATACATCCTGGCACATTCTGCACTACTTTAAATGTACTTTAATGTATGAAAACTGTCTAGGTCTAAAACTCACTTTGTTGCCCCTAGCAACCAATCAGAGCGCCTCTTTCATTTTTCCAGAGCACTATATGAAATGAAAGGGACGCTCTGATTGGATACTATGGGCAACAAAGTGAGTTTTATACTTAGACAGTTTTCATACATGTGGCCCTTAGTGTTCCTCTCTTGAATAATAAAAATAACAGTTGGTGCAAAACAAATATACAGTACTATGCATTAGTTTATAATATATGAAAGGCTGTAATTACTGCCAAATGTGGTCTATGAAATTGAAGGGCATATTTTTTGTTTTTTGTGTGTTTAGAAATATAATGAATATGGCTTTGTTTTTAATGTAAAATATCAGAATATTGTTCTTTTGATCTATATAAAAAACACATTAAGACACAGAAAAAGTAATAGAGGAAATGTATGCAAATGACACGTGTAATACTTGATAAAAAACAAAGTTGCTTAAAACATCGACATCGATTATTATTGAGGTTTTAGTTAAAAAGAAGTTGTTTATAGTATATTATCAAAGACCAACCATATTTTGTTTTACTACATTATTGTTTTTTCTACATTCTTATCTTGCACTTTGTGTTATACATACCCCAGTTTCCTAGCTTTCTATTCATTGTAGGTATTTCAGTTCAGATGTGAAAGCCCTGATCTGCAACTTGTTACTTTTTTAAGACATATATACACATTACCAGCAAGAAACTCTAGAGGGAGTCAAAGTGTGAAAAAGAAAGTATGTATGTCATCAATGCTCTAAGGATGACACAAAATATTTCTCCAATATAAATACATTCTCTAAGCTTGTAAAAAGTTGACACGAAACATGAAAAAATGATGATAACATTAACCTTAGGCCACTTTCACACAGTGCAGATTTGGTCAGTAGTTTGAATCTGTATATTGAAGCCTAAACCAGAAATGCAGGCAGTAAAAGAGAAGTGTAAATGTTTCCAATTAACTTCTTCTGTGTTCAGGTTCTATTCCAGGTTTTGACTTCAAAATAGGGATGAAAACTACATATCAAATATGTTATGTGCAAAAGACTCTTTATTATTTTATAGATAGTGAGCCTTATTTATCAAAGCTGTCTAAATGTAAAACTGTCTTTGTTGTACATAGCAACCAACCAGAGTTCCGCTTTTACTGCTTAAATTGCTATGAAAAAGGAAAGCTGGCCTCTGATTAGTTACTATGGGCAACAATTTTAGTGTTCGAAAGCTTTGGTAAACAACTTTAATAGCACTGACTAGACTAAAAATTTGTAGTGATTTGTACATCCCTTAATAACTTTTTAAACTATTTTTATGGCTTAAAGGGGTTGTCTCACTACATTGATTCATCTTACCTCAGTCCTGTTTTCTTGGTTTCATTTTGCATTCAGGGGTGTGTTTACAGACTTCTACTAGGCTGCAGTAGAAGCCAGGTCTGTAGCTGTAGCAACCAGGGCTGACAGCCTATCAGGAAAGATCAAACAGGTCTGTATCTATGGCGACCTGGGGAGCCGATGCAACCCATACAAGAGAGGATATCTCAGAATAGGTAGGACATTATTAATGGACACATATTACAAAGTGACTTGTTTTTGCAAGATATTTAATATAAAAAAGCAATCCTTGTAGTAAGACAACCCCTTTAATGCTTTTAGTCAGGAACCTCCTAAAGTAACTGATTTATTTGAAGATATGTATCATAAGATAGTAGCATCTCACTAACCACAGATAACACATACTAATACATAATACATGCTAAAATGTTAAGATAAACTTGCTTTTATTAAATACATAATATTTCTACTTTTATTACTATAGCAGTTGTATGCATTGGGTTAATAAAACATAAATGTTCAGTTGCTTATAACATTAAATCAAAATCTGAAAAACGAAGGGCCACATGTATGAAATTATTTAGGTCGAAAACTCACTCTTTTGCCCATAGTAACCTATGGGCAAAAAAGTAAGTGTTAGACTTAAACAGGTTCATACATGTGGCCATACGTTTGACTATAATAGAAATACTAAAATATAAGCAAAATAGTTTTTTGTATGGACATAAACACATGAGCACAATTTTAAACTCATAGGCCCAGATGCATAATCTTATTGAAAAAATCTATGTCATGTCAGAGAAGGTGCAGTGGGCCCTGACTGCCACCCAGCCCACTGTCCCTGCTTTATTGGCATGCTGCCCTAGGCGGCAGACCCCAACGGGACGACAGCCCCTACGCTGCCAAGTGCAGGGCCGTCAGGGAAACTCAAAGTCCAACAGTCCGGGTCAGTCACAGTACGGGAACGTATATGCTAAGAAACGTAAGCCAAAAGAATTGTCAAAAAGCAAGCCGGGGTCCAAACACGGTCAGGAGCGCAGTACAAAGTCGGAGGCTAAGGCGAGGTCAGGAAGCGAGCCGAGGTCATAGATCAGGAGAGCAAATACCACAGGAAACACAGGAAGTAGCAAGGGGAAACCTTTCTCAGGCAAGACTGAGAGAAGTGAGGGAGTTTAAATGAGGAACCCAGAGCCCACCCCAGCAGACGATTGGTGCGGCCTCCGGGCCCTCCTATTGGCCAGTGCGACACACCCTCTGACTTGAATAGGAGCTGAGCTGTCATTCCTAAGCTCATCAGCCCGGCTTCTCCCTGGGTGTGTCGACTGACTAGAGGGATTAACCCCTACCGTGCCTTGCTGCTTCACAGCGGAAACGTGTGCCATGACAATCTACAAGCAATTTTCAAATAGTCTTAAACATGTAAGAGGTGGCACACTCCTTTAACCTGTGGTGATGTTAAAATGTGTTCACTCGTTATCTGACAAAAGCGAGTAAACCCTTCACATTCTTGTAAATATTGTATTATACAGTATCTCACAAAAGGGAGCACACCTCTCACAGTTTTGAATGTCATCATGGAGGAGTAGAAGAGGATTCCAGTGGCTGCAACCTATGAAGCTCTAGTGGACTCCATGCCCAAGCAAGTTAAGGCAGTGCTGGAAAATAATGGTGGCCACACAAGAGATTGACAGTTGGGCACAATATGTCCATTTTCATTTAGGGATGCCTTCAATTTTGTTGCCAGCCGCTTAGATATTAATAGCTGTGTGTTGAGATATTTTGAGGGCACAACAAATTTACACTGTACACTAACTACTTTACATTGTATCAAAGTGTCATAACTTCAGTGTTGTCCCTTGAAAATATATAATATTTACAAAATGGGAGGAGTGTACTCACTTTTATGAGAGACTGTATGTGTAAAGAGGTATATGGCGTACATATAAGGGGTGAAGTATGGCTATGCACTTTTAAATGTACACTAGTGCTTTGAGCACTACAGAGTGGTATAGGCCTGTAGTCAATGAATGTGGAGAACAGGGGAGGAGTTGCAGGTTCATGTAAAAGGGGGCCTGTCATGTTAATTAGTTCTGGTTATAGTTACAGTTGTAGTTAGTATTCAAGAAACCTGTTGTTAAAGAGGTTTTCTCACTACAATGATTAGTTTTTAACATGTAGGGAAAGGTAAGTGAAGCCTGTTACCAAATAGATTACTTCATTGATTTTGCTTTGGTCAGGAGATAGAGAAGACTTTATGTCCTCTTAGAGCACATAAGTTTCTTATATTACTGACCACCTCTCCTCACCTCTCCCTGCTCTCTCTTATCTCTCATTGCTCTAAGCTGATGTCAATCTTTCAGTTCATCCATGGTGAGTCAGCTCGTGCAGTATTATCTGCACCTGTGATATCGCTCCCAAGTCGCATAAGGTCTTAGGTTGCCTCCTACTGGGTTTATTTTGAGCTCTAAGTAGTTTGTGTTTTTCAGTAAACAATGTCCCATTTTTCTGTGATTTTTTTAAATGATGTTGTATATTAATATTGCATATGATGTATAATTTTACCATGTCTATTTATGGAAATGTGGTGTTGATTCCTGTGAGGTGAGCACTTAGTATGCACAGACCTTTAGTTAGTCTTTCTGGCAACTATGCCAAATAGCACCACGGTGTTAATTAGGACAAGTGGGAAAAAGGTAAACTTATGCCAGACTATATGTCACCAGGGACTCTGAGCACATTTAATAGCTAAGCACATGACATAGAACAATAGAAAAATTATACATCAAACAAATCTTTGCCATAATCCATGTTTCCCGTAACTCACTTATGAGATTATGGCCCTGGAAACCAGCCACCACTCCTGTCTTGTGTGTGAAAATTTTAGGCTTTAGGGAACCGCAGGAGTGGAAACCGGCCTAAATTATGAATCTGTCATATTCATATTTGATATGCCTAGGTTGGTAAAGATTCAGTGAATCAGAAGTAAATTGAGGATTTGTTACAACCTATAGAGGCGCAGTGAGCTTTCCAGCTCCTTTCCCATAATGCCTTGTGATAGGTTGGTAAATTCATACTTGGGAACTTAGTGGTCATGATATCTAGCTTGTAGACTCCTAGCAGGAGTTATGACTAAAGCTGGAAATTATGACCATTTTATTGTCCCTGGTAGGTAACTAGGCATCCCCTCTGTGACCTAAGAAGGAGGAGGGGCTGCTTCTTTTTGGAGATTCTATAAAACACCTTTGTTCATCACAGACCATGGTCAGTTCCAGGAGTTGCCATGCACAGATCTCTCTGATTCTTTTCAGCTGTGCTCCTCAGCCCAGAATATTTAGGCAATCAAATTGGAAAATGTCTGTTTTTGTTATTTTTTTCCCTTTCTATTTATTACTGTACTGCACTTTGTATGTACAGTATGTCTGTTATTTTGTAATTTTTGCAACTAATCACTGTATCTGTATATTAAAGCTTAACACTTTGATAGTTCTGCCTTGGTCCTCTAATGAACCCATATATCTCCAAAGAGTTAGCATATAGTCCTTTGTTAAGGTGTTGGCAGTGTGTGTTGTGAGGGCTGTGGACCATGTGGAGGTATGTGCTCATAGTATAGGCTGAGAGAGAGCCGAGTGCGAGCTGTTGAGGTGTAGCGCATCTAGTGTTGGACTGGGGTGCCTAGGCCCCACCAGAGGATTTGATTTTAAGGGCCCACTGTGCCTCCATGTCTCCGCCACCTGATCGCTGCCACCACCAAGTCCATAATATTTGACTAGGAAACTCCTAGCAGGAGTTTTGACTGAACCTGGAAATTATAACTGTCCTGGTTTCCCTGGCATGTAATTAGCCATCCCCTCTTTGATCTGAGCAGGAAAAGGGTCTGGGGTTTTTTGGAGATTCTATAAAACACCTTAAGTCATCAAAGACCATGATTTGCTCCAGGAGTAGCAGATCAAATTGGAAATGGATTGTTTTTCGTTATTTATCCCTTTTTCTTCATTACTGTACTGTATGTTTTTATTTATGTCTGTTATGCTGTAACATTGTAATTTTTGTAAATAAACACTGTTTTTGTATACTAAAGCTTAAAACCTTGATAGTTTTGCCTTTTTGCCCATATATCTCCAAATAGTTACTGTATAGTTTTTTGTTAAGGTGGTGGCAGTGTGTGTTGTGGGGTTTTTGGACCATGTGGGGGTACGTGCTCATAGTGTAAGCAAAATGAGAGCTAAGTGCAAGCTGTTGCGGTGAAGCATATCCCTAGTCACCGCCAAGTTGCGCAAAAGGAGGTGGGGTCTGAGTTGTGTGTCTGAAACGGATTGTGCCCTAGAGACCCCTCTGATTTCCCCTTTTCCTGGTGCATAATTGAGGTTTTCAGTGGGATTGAATTCTGTCTCTTTTATTGTGTGCCAATGTGCCCTCGATATTCTCCCCTTTGTACCCCCGTTACATGACATGAAAGTCAGACTTGTGGAAACCCAAGGACATTCACAAGCTCATCAGAGCCAAAGATTCTTTGTAGTCCAGGGCTCCCTGACGGCACAACACTGTCTGAATGGATAAGTGTGACTTTGTGCAGGTTAGCGAAGGGATACTAGGATAAGTCATGGGGGACGGCCTCTCAGTTAATTCATGCATGTCTGCACCCTTTGCAAAAATAGGTGCCGCCAACGGTTCCCCATCATGGAGGAAACACCTTTGCATATCTTTTGAGTGTGCCCTTATGCACAGGGTTTGTTGGATGCCATGTAACATGAGCTCCAAGGTGCACAGAAGAAACCTCTCATACCACTTGGTACTCTACAGTCTTCCCAAGGATACATTCGGTTGCAGCCTGGCACCTTAAAGGGGATGTATCGCTTCATCAGTTTGTGTGTTTACCTGTACTTTCAGTTTCTCAGCTCGGAAATCCAGGGCCCTTTCTTCCCCTCCTGACCTGAGTGTTTCTTAATTGAAGGGGGGATGACATCATCCCCCCCTTCAGTGTTCATGCTCACTCCTGAGTGTGCTCTCCCCACCCACCTCTCTGTCCACATGCCACTGTGTCATTCCTCTCCCAATGCAGTCTTATTTTGTAAGAGCTGTATGTTTACATACCAAAGCCCTGCATTTAGTCTCGACAATCTTCTATGAACTCAGAGCACTGATCTCTTCTCCTCTCACAGCTGGGGGTTTGTTACAGTTGAATCCAGTCTTCTATGAACTCATCTATTGCAGCACAGATCTGTCTCCCTTCTATGTTTACAGGCAGGAGCATTAAGGCACCGAGCACAATTCTGCTGTTTTCTGATTGTAGAAGCAGCTGCAGGGTTACTGCTGCTGGCTGTGCAGAGTGAAATTGTTGCCGGCCTCTTATTCTGATTGAGAGAGGCAGGAAAGCATGCTCCCTTGAATACTACTGAGGGCCAGACAGAATGTAAATTAGTGGAGCCGTCAGCCAATGAAATGAAAGGAGGTGGAATCCGACCGACACTGGGGAACAGTGTTTACACAAAACGAAGATAAGGCAGACTGTGAAACCAAGACAGCTTTGCAAATGACATCCAATTGCAAAGTTGCTTGTTTTCACTGTCCCTTTATTCTGAAGACCATTCAATTAAATGATACAACCCCTTTAAGAATTGATTTAAAGATGCTATCTTGATCTCCAGAGACTTCTTAGTGTTGAGGAGGGAGAGCATGTCTGTCGTGACTGATCCACAGCCTGGTCAGACAGTACAACATCCGAGACGGTCCAAACGATGATGAGGCTTAGGACTAAAGCCCTTCTCCTCCCCTCTCCTACCTCCTTGTGTCTGAACCTCAATAAAGCTTCAAGTCTGTGATTTTCCCTCCGCTCTCCCCTTTCCCCTCTCATCTCTCCTTTACACAACTGAAATGCTTTATTGTTTGATATGTTTGAAGTATGCTGGATTGTTAGTGTAGCATGTGATGTGATGCTAAGTGTAGGTTAGCCTGTGCTTTTTGTCCTGTTGCATACTACGTGTGGCAAATTTTGGAATTTATTGTGTCCCATGTTGCATCATAAATAATATTTCATTAGAAAAAAATGTCTATGGTGCAGAAGGATACAGAGCTTAAAGTGAACAATCAAATGTAACTAATCTCCTTTTTTGTTAGAGATAACACACTCTCTCTTTTTTGTTAGAGATAACACACTCTCTCTCTTTTTTTTGTTAGAGATAACACCTTTCTTCCTGGTGATATCACTCCCTGTTCTTTGTGTGCACTCAGAGCAGATAAAATATCTCCTGACCAGGGTAATATCAAAAGAGCAATGTATTTGGAAAAAGTCTTGATTTAACATTCCCATATGTTGAAAGCTAATCATTGTATTGAGAAAATCCATTTGGTGTAAAATAAATAAAAAAATAAACACACCAACAACAAAAAAAAAATAATAATTAAGAACCCTCTAAAACTGCATGTCACCTTTGTAAAACATCCATAATGGAAAAGTAATACAATTACAAAACTTATTTTACTGTTACTTTTATTATTATTATTATTATTATTACTAAAAAAGTAATGTAAAATTACATAAAACACCCAAAATCTCCCAAAAATAAATCATTAAGAACCCTCTAAAGCTATACATCCATAATGGAAGAGTAACACCTTACAAAACTTTATATATCAAAGAAAGAAGGCAAAAAAATTAGTAGAATGACTACAGTAATGTGAAAAGGCATTGTGGAGTTAAAATCCACATATATTAAAAAAAAAAAAAATTAAAATGTGAATGGTCTGGAGTGAGGGTAAATGGCCTGGTCAGGAAGTGCTTAAAAATCTAAAATTTTATATCTATAGCTACTATACAGACATTTTTGTTTCCATGGTAACAGAGAAACACACACAGAAACCCTCTGTAGTCTAACCCTGCAAACATCTGTTCCCTACTTCTTGGTAACCTAACAAATGTATGTTAATAAGAAGTAGGGTTTAGGGGGTGAGGGAATTTAGAGGCTATGGATAATTTGAGTATTTTTTCTTACCAAAATGCATTTCTTACAGACTAGCAATCATTCTTGTAATATATTTTTTATGTTTTATTTCAAGGACCAAAAAGTGTAATCTGCTATAGTAAGCTGCAGTGTACATTTGAATACGTAACTAAAGCGAACCTGTCAGTGTAGCTGAACTCTGTGATATATACACAACTGGACAAAATTGTTGGTATCCTTCCATTAAAGAAAAAAAAACCTACAATGGTCGAAGAAATAACTTAACACTGACCAAAAAAATAATTAATTTAAATTTACTGAACATCAACAAATGAAAATCAGAGATTGCTTTTGAGTTGTGGTTCACCCAAAAAATGCAAAAAAACAATAAGAAAAAATCCCAATGAACTAATGAATCTAGTCCCTTATCAGCTCCTCACACAACCGTCTCCAAGACTTCTCCCGTGCTTCACCCAAACTCTGGAACTCACTGCCCCAACACATCAGACTCTCCTCCACTTTCACCAGCTTCAAAAGCAACCTGAAAACCCATTTCTTCAGGCTTGCCTATAACCTACACTAACCTTGTTGTCACTACTTCCTCCACAAACATGTCTGCCCATCACCTCCTGTCTCTTTCCTCCTCCTTGTAAAATTTGTAAGCCCTCGCGGGTAGGGTCCTCCCCCCTCTGTCTTTGCCAATGTCATTAATCACTTATCATTGTATCCTTGACTTAAGTATGTAACCCCCTCGAATGTACAGCGCCCTGGAATCAATGGAGCTTTAAAATAAATAATAATAATAATAATAATAGTCTGGACAAAAATGATGCTAATCTTAACTTAATATTTTGTTGCACAACCTTTGAAGCAATCACTGCAAACAATCAATTTATGTAACTCTCAATGAGACTTCTGCACCTGTCCCCAGGTATGTTGGCCCACTCCTCATGAGCAAACTGCTCCATCTGTCTCAGGTTTGAAGGTGCCTTCTCCAGACTTCATGTTTCTGTTCCTTCTACAGAAGCCACTTCAGAATATTCCAATGCTTTGTCTTAAGCATTCCTGGACTTTTTTAGCGGTGTGTTTTGGGTCATCATTCTTTTGGAGGACCCATGACCTGAGACTTACATTTCTGACACTGGGCAGCACATTTCTCTCCAGAATGCCTTGATAGTCTTACAATTTCATTGTACCTTACACAGATTCAAGACACACAAACGACAAGGTCCAAACGATATACGGGCTAGACCAAACCTTAGATACAAAAGCTAGTGACTCTTCATAAATCAATCAAAAACTACCCCATAGACATCACTTAGCAGCTAAATATAAAAAATATACCTTTTATTTCAAATATTAGTAAAACCTATACTTACCCTACTAAGACCCTCAAACCAACTAGAAAACCCTAACCTAACCAAGCGACATGTAGGGTACTCGCCCCAATAAGGGAGCGAGCAGACATGAAGGGCTGGCATTACTTGAGCGTCCGGAAGCAGGTAAGGAGATGGCTCCTAGGCTATCTATTTAAGGTGGTGATCCAGACCTGTATATTACCCATTCCTTCATCTGGGACACATGGGACCTATATCAGATATCTTGGACAAGCGAGTATTGGATATCTTTTTATAGACTATATACTATGTATCATTCTCTATATTAATGTATGTGGATTTAATTCTTGCTATACCATTTGCCCTGATGAACCCTTATATCGGATAAGGGGAAACGCGTTGGTTTGTTGAAGGAAACTATATTGATGATGGAGATTGTGTATTCAAGACTCATTTCCACATATTTATGTATTTAACTATTTGTTGGTTGTTATCTAATTACTATATAGTTGACGTGCTTTTTAGGATATATTTGAAGGATGCACGATCATTTTTTTAATTGATTGTGTTTACAAATTCTAGTAATTGTTAGTATCTATGGTATTTGTGAAAATAGGGAATTGTAGGGATTGATAATAAGGGATTAGGTTCCAGGTAGGAGCGCCCTTATTGGGGCGCGTACCCTACGTGTCGCTTGGTTAGGTTAGGGTTTTCTAGTTGGTTTGAGGGTCTTAGTAGGGTAAGTATAGGTTTTACTAATATTTGAAATAAAAGGTATATTTTATATATTTAGCTGCTAAGTGATGTCTATGGGGTACTTTTTGACAGATTCAAGACACCTTGTGAAAGATACAGCACAGCAACCCCAAAACATAACTGCAGCTCCTCCAGGTTTCACAGTAGGTGCAATGGTCTTTTCTTTGTATGCTTCATTTTTGTATCTGTGAACATAGAGCTGATGTGACTTGCCAAAAAGTCCAGTTTTGTTTTATCTGTCCAAAGGACATTCTCTTAGAAGCTTTGTGGCTTCATTTTTGCAAATTCCAGTCTCACTTTTTTATATTTTGCTTTAAACAGTGGTTTTCTCCTCCTTACTTTGGCAAAGACAGCGATGGATGATGAAATCTGACAATAATGTACCTTGACCTTGGAGTTCACTTCTAATCTCTTTGGAATTTGTTCTGTGCTTTTTGGTTACCATTTGTATTTTCAGCTTCTTTAATTCGTCATCAACTTTCCTCTTGCAGCCATGTTCAGGGAGGTTGGTAATAGACCTCCTGAGCTTCTGAATAATATGTGTAACTGTAGAAACAGGAACATCAAGCTGTTTGGAGATGGTTTAAGAGCTTTTACCTTTAACATGTTTGTCTATAATTTTCATTCTAATCTCCTGAGACAGCTCTTTGTTTAGCTTCCTTTGGTCCATGTTCAGTGTGGTACAACACCATGATAACAAAAAGCACAGTGACTACTTTTCACTCTTTAAATAGGCAGACTGACTGATTATAAATTTGAAGATACCTTCATTGCTAAATACAGGAAACACCTTATTTAAGCATGTCCCTATGGTCACATTATTTTTAATCTTTTCTAGGGATAAAATCATTTTTGTCCAGACCAGTTTCATTATTTCTTTTTATTTTTGGTTGAACTTATTCGTTTTGTCATCATCCATTTTCATCAACCTTATCCTAAATTGTGTGGGCACTTTCACATAGCCCCACCATTTTTAGGCTATGTTCACACGGCTTAACTGCAGGACTAATTACGCCATGATATTACGCCAGTGTGGACATGATTGGCGGGACGCGGGAGTGATTGACGGGGGGGGAGGGGGGGGGGGCGGCACTTCGCCGGCCCATAGACTTGCATTACCAGCGGCGCGTATGCGCTGCTGATAATTCACATGTAAATTATCCCCCCGCCCGGCGGATTGGAGCAGGGGAGGAGACTAATCCATAGTTCTCTATGAGAACTGTGGTTTTAACCTAATGACTGAGCTTTTTTCACCCCGTAATTTGCGCACTTCGGCGTTTTAATTACGGCCCCGAAATAGGGGCCCTTTTAAGCCGTGTGAAATCCCTTTAAAGGGGCTTAAAAATAATTGACTACAAGCTTTTTATTTTGGCAAATCCCCATTACACCTTTTTTCAAAACAAGGAATAGATAAATGCCTAGAGTTGATTTTTGGGGCACATTAGAAAACTGCAAAGAAAAATTAAACCTTTTGCCATAAAACCTTTTAGACCCCCCTTTTTCATTTCATATACCCCCTGGAAAAAATGAGAGGGGTGCTGTGATTGGTTGCTATGGGCAAAAAGGTGAAGTTTAGACCTAGACAGTTCTCATACATGTGGCCCTTAGTGTTAAATTTGCATTCAGTAGCTGTTCTTCTAAATATTCAATATTTAATTGAAAGACAAATTTAAATAAAAAAGAAATTCAGTTATGAGAGTGTCAAAAGGCATGTGCAACTTGAGGAATACAACTAATGGGAATGACTGCAGAATTATATTCTTCTTACTAGTGGTAAGGAATAGATCATACATTATATCTGCTGATCAGCTAGAACAATAAAACCATGCTCAATATTTGGTAGTTCTCCCTTATGTTGCCAAACAGCCACTAAACAAAGCATGGATGACACAAGCATTTTAGGTGCCCCTTGGGCAAGGGAGGTCCCTTTACTGCTCTGTTAGTCTGAGATCTAGTGAATTTGGAGGCCAAGTCAAAACCTTTTACTTTTTATTGTGTTCCTCAAACAATTCCTGAACAATGTTTGCAGTGTAGCATTCTGCATTATACTGCTTAAAAAGGCCACTGCCATAAGGTTATAGGCTATCCATCACATGCAAATAAATGGAACGTATTTCAGTCCGTTAATTACTCGGCGTAGAGGCGATCGAATTACGGCTGTGGAATCCGTCCCCAGTCATGTTAACGTTAATCCCACAGTTCTCGATAGAGAACTATGAGATTACGTCTCCGTACTCCATCTCCCTGCTCGGGCGAATTCACCCCTCCGCGGGGGAATAAGTGACCATATCAATTACTAGCGACGTACACGGCGCCGCTAGTACTGATAGTCTATGGCCGGCGAGTGTGCCGGCCCCCCGCTACCCTCTCCCCAGCTTCCCCTCCCAGCCCCTAGTCCACACAGGCGTAATTAGCCGCAAAATAAGCTGTGTGACCCCAGCCTTACAGTTACCACATTAGGAGGAAAGTACTTCCTGCAAACAATGTTAAGTTTCTAAAAGGACTAACAGGGAAACAGCATAAAGGGCATGTTCAACTAAGACTCGCGTTGTTTTGATCCTTTTACTGATCCGTTTTTGGCACTTGAAAAGCGCATTCCGGAAAGCTTAACCTCCGCAAAACGCAGCATTAGTATACTTTTAATTTGTAAACCTTTTTAAAAGCTTAATCAGGATTGCGTTCTACACAATCGCATCTTGCTTCAGCTGACTCCGATTGCGTTTTCCTGTAATGAATGAAGATGAAGGCTCGTGTCCTCTCTCGCTCTCTCTCTCATCTCTCTATTACATTATGTTGCCCCTATCATCATGTGCCTGCCCCAGCCCCCCCCCATTCAATCAAGTTGCCTGGCCCAGCCCCCCCCCCCCCATTTCAATCATTTGCCGACCCAGCCCCCCCATTCATCATGTCCTGCCCCAGCCACCGCCCAATTCATCATGTGCCTGCCACCCAGGGCCCCCATATCGATCATGTGCCTGTACCCAGCCCCCCCATTCATCATGTGCCTGCCCCAGCCCCCCCATTCGTCATGATGGCCTAGGCCCCTCAATAGCCCCAGCCCCCCCCCATTCATCATGTGCCTGCCCCAGCCCCCCCATTCATCATGTGCCTGCCCCAGCCCCCCCCATTCATCATGTGCCTGCCCCAGCCCCCCCATTCATCATGTGCCTGCCCCAGCCCCCCCCCATTCATCATGTGCCTGCCCCAGCCCCCCCATTCATCATTGCCTGACCCCAGCCCCCCCCATTCAGCATGTGCCTGCCCCAGTCCCCCCCATTCAATCATGTTGCCTGCCCCAGCAACCACCCATTCATCATGTGCCTGCCCAGCCCCCCCATTCATTAGATGCCTGCCACAGACCCCCATTCATTATAGTTGCCGTGCCCCCTACACCTCCACTGTCACCAAGCCGCTCACAAACTCCGCTCCCGCACAAACTCCCGCTGCCGACCAGCGCTGCGCCTGCCGCCGCTCGCCTTTTACTTAACCGCTGCCAGCCGCACGCCTCCGCAGCCGCCGCACACCATCCGATGAGCTGCCGCCGTGCATACCTGCGCTGCGGGTACCGCCGCCTCCACACCTGCGGCTGCCTGACTACGCCGCCACCTGCGCTTGCCCGCCGCCACAACACCTGCGCTGCCCCCCGCACCCCTCTCCAGCGACCCCCGCCCAAAGTCTTCAAAAGTCCTTTTTCCCGAACCCTTTCAGGATGCAAAGCCAGTGAAAAGTGCCCGGATGTGGACCTTTTGGAAAAGTCCCAAAAAGGGGGAACTCCATTATCTTTTAGGGGCTTTAAACTTGCGAAAAACCGCAAAAAGAATTGACTGTCTTTCCCTTAAAGGGTTTCGAAAAGCCCCAGTGCAGGGAGCCCTCAAAAGCGAATCGCTGATCCCCCCGTGGGAACAGCGATCCCTTTTTTTGGCCTTTAAAAATCAATTTTTAATTTCACACTGAAAATTGTTTGATCCGTTTTGGGACCCGTAAAAGGGTTCCGAAAAAACGGATCACAAAAAAACTGTTTTGAAAAACCCAAAAACACCATTTTTTAAAAACAGATAAGTTATAAAAAAATAGTACAGAACAAATTTTTCACAAGGAAAAAACAGGAATTTTTTCCAAAACAGAATGTCAAAAATTGTCCAGGTACTTTTTTTTAACTGCCTAAAAATTTAAATTTTTGGAAGGGTTCTAAAAGTGAAAGTAGAAGAAAATTTTTGTAAAAGAAAAACTCCCCAAAAGGGATAGAAGGGGCCCAAAATTTTTTTTTTTCCTGAACCATCTATTTAAAGGGGTTTCCCATATTGAACCTTGATGGCTTTTTAACATGTTACTTGAAAAAAGATTCTGATAATCCACTAAATACTTCAGAACTGCACTGTTTCTATGTTCATTGCTATACAATAATCCCTTGTGACTTGAAGGAAACAATATTTGTTAAAGGTTTATATTCATGATCATTTGTTGCAATAAAGACTGAACATGGACTTTAGACATTGACAGACACAGTTCCCAGATAAATTAGATTTTCCATAGCCAAGATATATTTACAAGGCAACTGATTAAAGACATAGGGGCAGATTTATCAAAAGTGTCTTACTTTTAGATAGTGTAAAGTTAGACTAGACAGTTTTATAATGCACCACTTTTAAATCATAGTATTGAATAAATCTGTGCAGGTTAAAACTGTCTAGTCCAACTCTGTACCACAATTAAGTTGTCTTACTTTCACACCAGAAACGCCAACAAAATCTGGGTGAATTTTTAGTTGCACTTAAGCCACGCCCCTTTCCCGCGAAACCACACCCCTTTTACAAGGCCACACCCCTTTTGTCGGACGAGGCGCAGAGGCGTCTGAAACTGTCTAAAACACATAGTAAATGTGGCGAAAAGCTGGTTTCTGGTGCAAATGGAGCCAGAATTCTGGCGCAACTGCTTTGATAAATCTGCCCCATAGTCATTTCCATGAAGCCCTGTAGATAAGAGTGGAGGATTAAAGCACTTTTTAAAAATGCTACACACTGTTTTTACATTGGCTATGTTCTAGAGAGTTTTATTGATGCCAAGTATGTCAGTTTTCAGCTTTACAGTGCATTGAATATATATTGAATATAATGGAATAGTCTGTCTCTTGCTTTTCAAATACAATCTGAGAATACACACACACACATATACATATAAATATATATAATATCTCACAAAAGTGAGTACACCTCTCTCATTTATGTAAATGTTGTATTATATCGTTTCATGGGACAACACTGTGGATATGACACTTTGATACAATGTAGTCAATATACAGCGTATATAACAGTATTAATTTGGTGTGCCCTCAAAATAACTCAGAATACAGTCATCAATGTCTAAACCTGTGGCACTTCTCTCCCTGTAAAAAAAAAAAAATAAAAAAAAAAAATAAACCTGTGGCAACAAAATTGGGGACGCCCAAAGGGAAAATAGACAATTGTCCCCCAAAAGGTGGACAGTACTGTTTTCCAAAAAAAACGGTAGGATTAGTTAAATGTTAATGGTCTAATGAAAACACTGGGGGGAAGGAGCTCTTCGCCCTTTAAGTAGCCAAGTTTGAAATGATATCAGGATTTTAATCTTTATATAAAACTCTATTTATTAAGCATGTCCATTAAAACATACAAATTCCATTGTGCAATAAATATGCTACTTGCTTTAGTGGATCATGGTTTACAACGAACAGTAAAGTCCATTTTAGGAAGACATATTCACTCCACTGGCATCCACTTCTCTAAGAGCCAGATCGTGGACTACAACAGACAGGCGGAGTCCGTAGTGTCTTCCGAAAATGGACTTTACTGGTCATAGTAAACCACGTGTCACGTCAAGGGAGGTACAGTGAGCCCTGACTGGAAAACCCAGCCCACGCCCCTCCCGCTTAGTGCTGCCCCTAGACAGCGGGAGACGAAAAATGGGCAACAGTCCCTGTGTGCTAAAGTGCTGGGCCGTAAGGGGAAAAGAAGTAACAGTCGGGTAAAAAACCCAAATCAGGAAGAAAAGCCACAAAACAGAACCAAAAAAACGTATACAATCCGAGGTAAACCCGAACGGGAGGGGGTAGGAAAATCGAGGGGCAAGACAGGTCAGGAAAACAAGAAGGTTGTTAAAGGATAAGCAAAACAACAAACAATAGAAAGGTAATAGGAGCCGGGGAAAATATTAAAGGGCGCAGCACTCAGCCTGCAAACTTTTAAAATGTGACCCCCGGATATCCCCCGTGCTGATTGAGAGGCCTCTGGGTTTCCCTTGGGGGTACGACAGCCCCCTGTCCGAGTGTTTGGGCCCTCTGTCACTCAGGGGAAGCTGCCACAGACTGTTTCCCGGGGGGGGGTCGCAAATCACTGCGCAGAACGCTGCTTCCTGCAAGCTGAGTGCGCCTTGCCCTGACGTTCCCCCTTTTAGGAGGGGCCACGGGACCCTTCCCTGGGTCGGGGTTTTGTCAGGGTAAAATTCATGGAACCCTTTTTCCATTGATCAGATGGAGGGAATTTCCCGGAAACCATGATTCCTCCAGCCCATAACCCTTCCAATGGACCGGGTATGCAGTGACCTTTGGCCCTTTGGGAACCCAAAAATTGGGGACTTTCGTATTCTAACTCCCCTTATACACACGGAGGTGAGGTTAAGGGCAAGTCACCGGCTGAATATACTTTTAAAGAAGTCCCCCGATGAAATACGTTGTTTTAAACGGAGAAAGAGGGAAATTTCAGCGATATCCCCCCCCGGATTGCCCACCCAAGAATCAATATGGCCCTACATAACGCGGCGGGGGTTTAAAAGGGGGAACTTTAAATCGCGATTTGGGTAAAAACCATACTTTACCCCCAAAAGAAACCCCTAGAAAAAAGACGCCGTCTATCAAAAATTTTTCTTCTTGAGTTCTGGGTATTACCAAGTTCTTCTGAACGGGCCCCCGACTGTGCAAGTCTTTAATGATAACATCCACCCCGCTGTGATCGATTTGCACTGGAAAATGGGCATGTCTTGGGGAACCCCCTATTTTACAAAAAAATGGTGAGGTACCAGCGGCTCTATATGATTGTAATGGCAAACTCTGTATGGTAATACTTTCCAATCTGCCTGAAATCGGACATAACAACGAATTTTCGTGTTACCTTTTTGGTTTACCCTTCTATCTGCCATTTGGTCTCTGGGGGGGAAGGCAGAAGAAAGAGGGGTGATCCCCAGATCGAGAAACAACTAAAATCCCTCTGTCAGAAACAATATTTTGGAAAACCATGTGTTTGACAATGTGTTTAAAAAGAGTTCCAAGTTTTTTGGGATGAGGGGAAACCCCCCTTAAAGGGACAAATGGCAAATTTTCTGAAACAAGGCTACAACCCAAAAAACCCCTTTTTTGCCCCTTCTGAAGGAGGAAGTCCATCATAAAATCCAATGGAGATATGGGTTTTTCTTGGATGTTCAGGTACGGTAGAGGGCAAAAATTCACCCGGGGGACGAGTTCGGAACCTTTTCCTGAGCACAGACTTCACAAGATGCCACATAGGCCTAACCCCGAGACAAGACGGGGACCAATAAATAGAGAAATAGCTTCTTTTGCCGACATCCAGGATGTCGGTAAACAGAATATGAAATTCTTTAATTCTATAGCCGAAAAAGATAGGAAAAGAACCTTCAAAAAACAATAAAACGGCTCGTATAAGGGGGGTCTTAATCTCAGTGGGTAAACGGGAAAAGGGGGAGACAACGTCTCCGGGAATTTTAGGCCGGTCCCCCTTGGAAACTGGGTGGACAGAAGCTTCTAGATAGCGCACGGCTTTTTTTTTTCTTAGAACCCGGTCTGTAAGTAACAACAAAATTAAAACGAGTAAAAATAATGCCCAAAGTGCCTGACGTGGATTTAATCTTTTGGGATTTTCAAAAAGGTAAGGTTCTTATGATCATAAGAACCGTGACTTATTTTGGGCATTGAGGAATGACGCCCCTTCCCGAAGGCCCACTTAATAGCCAAAATCTCGTTCCCAAAGTCATAATTTCCCCTAAGTGAAAAATTACCGAAAAGAAGGCCAAGGGGCAAAAGGGTTTTCATAGTACAAGACCCCTGAGACAAGACCCCCCCCCGCACCATACTCAAAAAAGGCATCAAAATTACAAAAAAAAGGGTTTATTTTGTCCTTGAATTAACACAGGGGCAGATAAAAAACAGGTTAAGTTTTTCAAACGCCCTTTCTCGGCCCCCGGTTTCCCAAATTATTAATTCACCCCCTTCTTAGTCATGTCAGTCAACGGACGAACTGGACAAAAAATTATGGATACATTTACGATAATAAATTGCAAAACCCTGGAATCGCGTGGGGCTTTATGGGTGAAGGGCGGGCCCCTTGAAATGGTTGAATTTTACAGGGGCCATACAAAATGAGTTAGGGGTCGGATAACCCCCGAAAAAGGTTTTCCTGCACCCCAAAAAAAAATTTTTTCAAGCGACAAAACAAACTATTTTCCTTCAGGATCCACAATACCTTCGTACTGTTTAAAGTGTGACGACCCAATCTTTCAATAGTTTTAAAAAGCATCCAGGTAAACACCAACAACGACCCCAAAGAGTTCCCGGAAAACTCATTAAACCAGTTTCTGGGAAAACCCCCAAGCATTACACAAACCCCAAAAGGAAAACCAGATATTCAAAATGACCCTCAGGGGTGTTAAAAGGGTTTTCCATCATCCCCCGGGGAGGTTTATAGGCCCCCTCAGGTCGAACTTGGAAAACCCCTTCGCTCCCGGGGTTTGATTAAACGATCTGGAATCAAAGGCAAAAAAGGGATTGGTTTTTTCCGTTATCTTATTCAGTTCACATGTTAGAAAGGGCGGGGGCCTCCTCCCTTTTTTCACATAGAAAAAAACCCCGCACCCCTAGGGGAAAAACAGAAGGTCGGATATCATTTCTGAGGTTTCTGCAATATGCTTCAGGGTAGTCTTTCAGAGACAATTATTATCTGTCCTTGGGAAACTTTACTCCGGGCAATAGGTCATGGGACAGTCTTTTAAAACATGGGGGGGGGGGGTATTCTCCCATGTTTTGAGAAAATATTCGACAAGTCACGAATAACAAAGGAATTGCTCCATCTCTGTATTCCAAGTATAATAGGGGGGACTTTCAACACACTGTTGTCCCACTTAATTAAAATTTTCCCGAATTCCAGTCAAAAAGGGTTATATTTGAAATCAGGCAAAACCAAAACCAATCAGCGGGCAGCCCTCCATGATAATAGAATACATTTTCGTATGTATGATCCTACCATAACTCCAGCTCGGATAATGTTGGATTGGCCCTAGTAGTGGGTGGAGTCGATAGCCACAACCCACAGAGAATAGATGAGGTCTCAGGGAGGCTAGACTTTTGGGAAGGACGTGTTTAAAAATTAGAAATGACCAAATCACAAACGCAGTCCCCCGAAAACCCAAAAGGACAATAGAAATCTTAACTGGGGCAGAACTTTTTTGGGTACAATAGGAAATACTGCTGTACCTTCCTGGGAAAAACACCTAGGCGCGGAGTTTTCCCCGGCCCGGTCTTCTTCTTGGAACACTCCCGGGCGAAAAGTCTTTCGAACAGTAAAAAGCTAATCCCTGGAACGACAGTGCCTAAGGGCAATAGCAGCAGTGCAGAAAAAGCCCCCCCTTGCTTTTGGTTTCCCCTGGGTTTATCTTGGGGAAACCAGGGTGTAAAGGTGACCATGGGGGCAACCAGGGGGAAACCTTTTCCCCCCACTCTCCCATAACGCCTGTCCCGACGAACGTATGCCATCCTATTAAAGTACCCGGGGGGAGGGAAGCCACCAAAAAATCCTTCACATTTTACTAACCCCTAATCTGAACTGACACTAAGACTGGGGTTTTTTCCCAAACCAGACAGAACAACCCGCTGAAAAATTTAAAGAAAAACCCCCACAGTCTTTTTTTTCTGCCTCAAGGTGGGCACTGACCTACCCCGGCCACAGCCCTCCCCCCATCGGGTCATCAAAAAAGTATGCCCCAAAGGGGGCAAAGAACCTGTCCACGGAAACAGTTTGGGATCGGTGGTAAAGGATGCTCACTCCCCGGGAGGGAACCTGAAAGGAACAAGGACTGTGTAGAGATTCAGGGGAAAAAATACCCGGAGGGGATTCAAGGGAACATATCACTTGCACTCCGCACGGATAGAAAAGCCTTTGGCCCCCTAAAAAGAAAGAGGGGAATCATTTAAATCAGGAATCAAAAGATGTTGGGAAATTTTGATGTAGCCTCAAAATGAATCCGTAAGATATTAACTAAACACTGGGAATCTTTTTAATGGATCCTGACTTAAAGGAAAAAGTGGGTTTGGGGCCCAACCCATCACTTTTAAAAAAGGGAAAGAGTTCCAAGACCGTCTTTTTGGGGGGGGGGAACCCCCCCCGGGGGGGGGTCATTTATGTACCCCCTCAAAAGTGATTTGGGATGTGGCTAAATAGACACCCAAAAAGGCTGTTTAATAAAGCAGGGGTGTTAGGGATTTTCCACTTTCGGGAAACGGGAAAAAAACCTTCGGGTACAAAAAACGGGACGTCTTTCGTTTTAACACTTCATAAACTGTCGTTAAAAAGGAAGTGATCTACCTTTTTTCTTTGTCCATGTGGACAAAGACTATGTGGGAAAGACCCACCGGGATTTGAAAAGGGGAAAATTTGGGGTGAAACCTATGGGGACACCCGAAAACAAAAGGGGGACACTCCAGTATCCAGAACTTTGGGGAGGTAAAACTTGGGGGTGCTCTAAGGCCTAAAAGGGTCAGGGGGAATTGATCTTTTCACCCCCCAATGAAAGGAAGGGTAATTTTGATATGGATCCCCTTTAAGCCCTTTTAAAACCCTTTTTTGGATTTACATTTCTGGGAAAACTACATATCCACGGGGAAATCAATGAACAGTTAAATTTTAGTTGCTATTTATAAGTGGGCAAGCATTTGAGGGTTGGACCCAGGAAAAACCGACTTTTTGAAAAAAACAACTCAATCGGGCCCAATTTTTATTTACGGGACTTAAAATTAAAGTCAATTATTTTTAAACCATTTTCTTCTTCTAATTTTTCTTCTTTATTTAATTAAATATGTTTTTCTAAATTTTTAAAAGTTTTTTAAAAAAATAAAATCAGGGTGCACCATCAAATCTTTAAAAATTACTATTTTTTTTGGGACAAATTTTCCCCCCCCCCCAAGGGTTTCATATCGGGGATGTTGCCGAACAAGCCCTATCTTTTTCTTATTTTTTTTTCGTTTTGGGGTCGTGAGTTGAGATTTTTTCCCGTCCCCCTTTGAAATGGCCTTTGGGTTTTTGTGAACATTATGTATTAAAATTTGCTGCGCTGGGACCCATTTTTTACTTGCCGTTTTTAGCACTACATAGTGAAGGGAAAAGTGGGCCGTTCAGCACTTGGAAGTGTGGGCGGAAGGGGGCCCCTGCCCCGCGTTTTTAGCGAAAGTACATATTCCAGACTTAGGGGGGGGAAGGGCATTCCCCGGCCCTTGCGCCCTAAGGGGGGGAAGTGACGGGGGGAAAGGGGGCAGGCTTTGTGCCCGGGTTGCTACGACGACCCCTAGAAACATCCCCCTTCCGTCATATTTAAGGTTGCTTGTCCCATTTAAAAAACCGGGGGGCACACCTTTCCCCTTCCCGTGTGTCTTTTGGAGCCAAAAGCTCTATAAACCGCATTTCATGCGTTTTCTGGGGGGGGTTTTTAGTCCCAGACTTTCTTTTTTTATGACATGTGCTTGTGCTGTTGTGGGATTTTAAAATCAGCATGTGCTGGGAGGTTTTGGGATAGTTTGCATCTTTGAACCCCAACCTCTGCTGTATTGCACATGGACATGGCTGTATTTCCCCCAGCAGCAATTTGATATATTTTAAACCTTGAAATTTAAAGATATTTTATAGGGGGGACAGGATAGATTGGGGGGGGACTTTTTTTTGTTTTTTCCCCTAAATCTTTTGAATTTTTCTGATTAATTTTTAGATTTTATACATCACTTCTTTTGCCCCCTGAAAAAAAAATGTGGGGGGTCGAAACATTTTTGGGCTCTTTTTGGGTTTTACCACGAAAGGGGGAAAAAGGGAAGGGGGAGTCAAAGGGGTTAAGCCTCTATCCCGGTTTTGGGGGTTTCCCCTTGAGGGGGCGAGTGCTCTAACGATTACACCCGGGTGTGGAGCCCCCCCGTGACTGTCAAATTTTGTAGTTATAAAAGCCCCAAATTTCTTCATTGGCACTTATATGTTTTTTTTGATTTATGTATTTCATGCTCAGCCGCATAATTTTTTAAATTGTGAAGAAAAATTTAAAATTTTATATTGCACACAAGTATCATGGCACCCCTTTTTCTTTGGTTCTTCTGTTTATGTGTTTTTGGAGTAATCCCCAAAATTGTCAACTAATTATTAGGGATGGGTTTCCTTTTTTCTAGAAAGTGGGGCTGTAGGTCATGGCGGGAAATTCTGGAACTGGAAAGGGTGTTGGATAAAAGGGTTTAACAGTTTCTGGGAAATATTTTAAGTTTGGGAAAAATACGTTTATAAAAAACATACCCCCTCTCTGGGGTGTAGCTTTTTTGGGTTTGGAAAAAAGCTTCCCGGGGAAAAATTCAGCTGGTTTGGGAAAAAAAAGTTTGGAAAACTTTTTAAAAAAAACCAGTTTAGTCCCAAGAAGGTTTAAAAGAATTTTTTTTTTAACCCCCCCTTTAAAAAACATCAAAGCCCCTGGGGTTTTTTTTTCAGAATGGGGAAAAAGAGGCGCCCGCTAGTTTTTTGCGGTTCATGCAGTTTCCCTTTTAACCCAAAAAAAGAGTAGTCTAAAAGGGGCTTTCAATAATAAATTGAAAAAAACCTAATTACAACTTTTAAGGGGCCCTTTGAAAAAGAGACAGAATTGTGACTAAAGAAAAAAAATTACAGAATAAATGGGAAAAATTTCAAAAACATATAAAAGACCGTAAACACAAGCCTTCTTTTAGGATTTTGGGGGGGATTAGAGAAAAAAAAAGCTTTATATTCTCAGGTTTTAAAAAAGATGGGGGAGAGACATTGAGGGAATTTCCCACGAGGGGACCCCTGACATTTAAAGGACTCAGACCAGGGGGGAAAGAAAAAATAGGACAGCCCCCAAATTTACATCAGGAAGGGGAGGGACGTGGGAAAGGTAATAAATTAGGGGGACAAAAAAGCCTTTTTTACCCCCGGTCAATCCCCATCGAGGGTACGTTAAACCCCAAATTTAATAAAACTGTTTCAGTTGGGGACCAACATAAAATTAGTAAATTGTCTTCATTAACCTTAGTGAACACAAAAATGAATACCCTAAAAAAGGGCTTTGTTCGTTCCAACGGAAAAATTTTAAAATTTTGTTCAACTGGATTAAGGATGTACATTTGTTTGGGGCGAAAAATCCCGTTGGCAAAAAAACCATGGGGCGGGAAAAAAAAAAGTAAATGTCTTAAAAGGGGGATAGGTGATGACTTTTTTAGAAGATGCCCGACAAATTAAATATATTTTTTTTCTGGCGATGATAACTTTACAAAAGGGAAAAAGGTCCCTTTAAAAAAAACTATGTAATAAAAAATAAAAAAATCCCCCCTTAGGGGGAAAATATCTTGTATAGATTTTTTTCCCTTTTTCCCAAAGGGTCACCAGAGATCTTAAACTTTCTGGAAAACGAGGGTTACTGAACTGAAATTTTAAAAGGGGAAAAAGAGGAATCAAAAAATTTAGAAAAAAAATCATGAAATAGTTTTTTAAAAAACCCTCTGAAAAGGGGGGAAATTAGTTTTACTAGATCACAAGTTTTACAGCGATTTTGTGTAAGAGATTTTGTGACCCCCACCTGTTTTAAAAACCTCAGAAAGATCCATCAGAGGGGGTTTTAAAACGAAAATTTATTGGAGATATTTTCACCTGCAAAAAATTAACGAGTTGATCAGTCCCCGGGGAATTTGATTTCCCAAATTCCCCCAAATTTTCCACGAACGGACATTCTATGGTCTCCCCAAAAATACAAAAGGGTGAAAACCCCTTTTAAAGGGGAGGACCATAGTGTCGGGTTTGGGGATGCCTTACTAGGAATTGGGGGTTATACCAGCCCAGGTCCTTAAAACCTTTTTGTAGAACCCCTATCGTTTACACAAGGGGTTTTTATGGACTTCTTAAAAAAAAAATTTATGGCATAATGGGACCCCAAAAATAGCTTCTTGGGGGCATTGATGTGGAAATCGTCTTTACTTCTTTTCCACATGGGAATGGGGATTAAGGGAGCCCGAAAAATTTTTTTTAGGGGGGAGGGGTTAAAAAATTTGATTTACCCTAATTTTTTTTGTGTTTGGGTCTCTTAACCCTTTGTTCTCACAAAAAACTTTTTTTATTATGGGGGAAAATTTTAAATCAATTGAGGGGGGAACCGCCATGGGCAAATTTCCGCCCCCAAATTTATGCTAAACTATACTTGGGGTGGTGGGAGGGAAAACAAAAGTCTTTGGCGATGAACCCCCTTTAAAAACATCGGGAAAAAATTTTTCTTCCCATAAATATATTGATGTCATCTTTGTCCGGGGGAGGTTGGAAAAAAAAAGGAGTTCTAGAGTTCATGCAAAATTTAAATCAAAACCCTATTGGCTAAGTTCACATGAGGGTTTTTTCCCAAACCCAAAATTTGTTTCCCCAGATGTGATGGTAACAAAAGGACTGATGGGGATTGAAAACCTCCATCTATGTAAAGGACGGGATGTAAAATTACTCCTGCATTGGAGTAGTAGCCAACCCCTATTCTTGAAAAAAGGGAATCCCAACGAGGACAATTCTTTAGATGCGCGTAAATTGTTCCCTCTAAAAAAAAGAATTTGTTCATCAGGCCCAAGGGAAAATGTGTGAGAGATTTTGGGAAAAAGGGGGTACCCCGGGGGGATACTCAAGGAATCATATCATCTGCACCCGCCCCGGATTTAAAAAAGCCTTTTGGCCCCTAAAAAAAAAGAGAGTTTTTTTTGACTCAGGAAAACAAAGATTGATAGGGAAACCCTTTTTATGTAGCCTCATAATGAAGTCCCTTTTGATATTAAATAAAACTGGGGGCATCCTTTAAATTTGGGCCGGCATCAAGGGGTAAAGTGGGTTTTAGGAAGCCATCACTTTGAAAGGGGGAAAAAGTCTCCAAGCCGGTTTTTGTGAGAAAATCATTATGTACCCCCAAAGTGACTTTTGTGGCTAAAAAAGAAAGCCCCAAAAAGGCCCGCTATAAATTTCAGGGGGGTTTTTAGGATGGGCACATCTGAAACTGGGAAAAAAAAACCCTTTAGGGAGTTAAAAATGGACAGTCTTTCGATTAAACACTTCATAAACTGTCGTTCAAAAGGGTTGTATCTAAAAGCCCTTCGTTGTCCATGTGGATAGACTAGTGGGGGAAAAAACCCCCGGGGGTTGTGAAGGAGAATAGGTGAACACCATGTTTACATCCGTAACAAAGAAAAACACTCCCGGGAATTTCCGACACAAAATTTTGGAAATCAAAATGGGGGTTTTCTCTAAGGCCCCAAATATGGGAATTTTATTTTCTCATACCCAATGGAAAAAGGAAGGGTTTAATTTTTTTATGGATCTCCCCTTTGACGGAAAACCCTTTTGGGGGTTTACCCCTCTAGGGAAAATACATATCCACAGGGACTCAATGAACAGTTTTAAAATTTTTGGTTTCTATTTTTTTAAGAGTGGCCCAAACATTTTGGAGGTCTGGAACACGGAAAAACCCCACTTTTTTAACCTCAACAACTCAATCAAAGGGAACTTTATTTACGACATACAAAATTTAGTCAAATTTTTTCCCATCCCCTTTTTCTAAAATTCCTTATACTAATTTAACATATGTATTTTTGGAAATTTTAAAGATTTTATCATTTTTCAAAAATGCACCATCCAAAACATACACTTACTTTCTGTGTCATGTCTAAAAAAATCCCGATCACTATCAGGATGGTTTCCCAAAATGCCCCATTCCTTTATACTTATATTTTTTTTGTCCATTGGGGGGCGTGGTTTAGATTTTTTTTCCGTGGCCCCTCTGAATGGCCGTTGTTCGTGTGCACAATTATGTATTTTAAAATGCTGCGCTCGAGGGGCCCTTTAATTGCCGTTTTTTTTTAAATACATAGTGAACGGAAAATGGGCCGTTCAGCACTTGGCAAATGGGGGCGGAAGTGCGCTGGACGTTTTGCGGGACGTCACTTTTCCAGCACCCCCGGGCGGAAAAACATTGCCCGGGGCTTCGCGCCCCAAGGGGGGGCGGAAATGACGGGGACGGGAGCAGGGGATTGGGGGTTGCTCCCACGCGGTTTGAAAAAATCCCCCTTCCCTCATATTTTTGGTGCTTTTTGGGGATTTAAAAAAAAACGGGGGGACACCCCTAGCCCCCCCGTGTGTCTTTTGGAGCCCTACGCTTAGGGGCCTGCATTTCATTTCGTTTTTTGTGTTTGGGAAGTAAAGACTATTCTTTTTTGATGAAAATGTGCTTGTGTGTTGTGGGATTTTTAATTTAGCAAAGTGTGGGAGGGTTTTTTGGATAGTTTTGGGGGGATCCCTTTAAAAACCAACCCCTGCTTGTATATGCACATGACAGGGTGTATATACCCCGGGAGCAATTTGTTTTTATTGGGCCCGAAATATAAGATATCTAATAGGGGGCGGATAGATTGGGGGTGACTTCATCTGTTTATACCCCCAATTTTTGAATTTTTCTGATTTTCCCTTTTTAGAATTTTTTACATCACTTTCCCTTTGTCCCCCGAAGGGACTGTGGTGGGTCGAAACATGTTTGGGGCTCGTTTTGATTAAAACCCTAAGGGTAAGACTTGAAATCTATAGGGTAAACCCCCCCATACCCGGTTTGGGGGCGCCCTTGTCGGGGGGGATTGCTCTAACGATCAACAAAGGTGTGGAGGGCCCCCCCGTGATCGTTTAAAATTAGTTGTTATCAATGCGCCAAATTTTTCATTGGCACTTTTAGTGTTTTTGGGTTTATGTATTTTTGCTCAGCCGCATAATATTTTAAAAATTTTGAAGTAAAAAAGTTAAATTTTATTTGCACCAAAAAGTACATGCGGGACTTTCCCTTCTTTTTTTCTTTGTTTATGTGCGTTGGGGGTAATCCCCTAATGCTAAAATAATTATTTGGGATTGGTTCCTTTTTTTTTTGGAAAATTTAACCCTTCCCACTCTTTGTCCTCATTCCCCCAGGTTTGGGGGGCGGGGGCCTAAAAAAAGGCGACAACTCCTCTTTAAAGCCAAAAAAGGCCCCTTCCCGTTGCCTTTAGAAAAATGTCAGGAAAAGAATAGGGGGTTTTCAGGGAAAGGGGGAAAGGTTTGTTTCGGGGACTGGGGCTTGGGGGGAAATCTCCTTTCTTTTTTTACCCCTGAGCGCCCGTCCGGATAGCTGGGTAACCCCCTGCATTTTTTGTCTTTCCAGAAACTGTCATGGGGTTCATAGTGAGGGTAAAGCCCGTAACGGTTTCGGCCTTCGTTTAATTTTACATTTTAAAGGGGGGTTCAGTGAGCCCGACTGAAAACCCCGCCCCTGTCCCCGTTACTTGGGCATGCGGCCCCAGGCGGCAGAAGCCAACTGGGCGGGCCGTCCCCGCGCTTGGGTAAAAGTGCTGGGGCCGTCAGGAGGAAGAAAAGTCAACAGTCCGGGGGCAAAAAACCAATTTAGGAACGCCAAGCCACAAACCCCGGAAAACCGGGGGGAAAAAACGTTTTTACAAACAAAGGTCAAACCGAAAAAGGAGGAGGTACAGGGAAACAGAGCGCAAGACAGGGGTTTGGGAAAAAAAGCAGAGGTTTTGGTACACGGATAAGCAAAAAAATAAAAAAATAGCCCCAGGTAATTGGTTGCCAGGGAATATCCGGCACAGCCCCTCAGTTGCAAGGAGGGTTTAAAAGTATCCCTGGTTTCCCCCCCCTTTCTGCTGATTGGAGCGGCCTCGGGTTTCCCCCCATTGGCTGGTGGACACGCCCCCTGGTCCAGACTTGGGTTTGGGGCCCCTTTTCATCATGGAGCTGCCCGGAGCTGTCTATCGGGTTTGGGGGCGCAAAAAAGCTGCTGCAGAACGTTGCTCCCGCAAGTGAGCGCCGCCCAGCCTGACACCCTGATACCTTTAAAAACAAGTAGGGAAAATTTTTTGAAAAATGGAAATTTTTATGTTTTTTAAATTTACATGCTTAAAAAATGGGTTTTTTTATCAAAATTAACTCCCGCATCTGCATTTAAAATTGGGAAAATACTTTTTTGTTTTAAAGTTTCCCTCAATGGGAAATGTTTTGCTCCCCCAGCTGGAGCATTTCATGAGCCCCCCAAAAATTGACACTGTAGGGCAAGACACACTTGTGTTTTAATCCCAAATGGTTTGTTGCCACACCGCTTGACCCTTCTGACCCAAATAAGTTTATCTTGGTCTTCAAACACAGGGATATATTTCCCATTAATCTAAGTCCTTAGTTGTTTTCTTCAGGAAACTTTGGGGGTTTTTGGGCTTCTTTAGAAGAGGCTTCCGTCTTGGACAAAAACTATGCAGACCAAATTTTATGCGTGGCGATGTAGGGGTTTTAGCACTGACAACCGACCCCCCCTTCAACCCCTTTCAGCAATGCTGGCAACATCAAATTTTTTTTTTCCAGCCTGCCCAAATCTTTTGCATGGAGTTTACTAGATCTTCACCGGTTTCAGCCCTCTTTCCATCCCTCCTAGTGAAATCATGGGCTGGTGGATGAAGGACTTGCAAACCTCCACCTAATGCGAGAATGCCCCCCAAAAATATTAATTGGGGTTTTTAAAAAGTTGAAACCAGAAGTTTACAACCTTTTAAAAAAAACACAGATGCTTTTTTCTCCTACTGACATGAAATCAGAATAAACCTTTCCCGTTTTTTGGTCAATAGGGTTACCAAAAAAATTTATACATTTGCCACATGCCAGAATAATTAGAGAGAGAATTTTTAAAGGCATTTTTATTGCTTTCTGCAAAGTCAAAAGTTTACATACACTTAATTGTTATTTGGTAGCATTGCCCTAAACGTCAACATTTTGCTTCCTTCACAAGCTTCTCCAATAGTTGGGAGGAATTTTGGCCATTCCTCCTGACAGAACGGGTGTAACTGAGCGATTTGTAGGTTTTCTTGCTCGCACCTGCCTTTTCAGCCTCGCCCATACATTTTCAGTAGGATTTAGATAATGGCTTTTGATGGCCCCTCCAAAACATTGACTTGATTATCCTTGGTTATGCTTCTGGTCATTGACCATTTGGAAGATCCATTTCCGCCCAAGCTTTAGTTTCCTGGGTGATGTCTTGAGATGTTGCTTCAGTATTGCCAAAAATCTTTTTCTCATTGATCCCATCTATTTTGTGGAGTACACCAGTTCCTCCTGCAGCAAACATCACCACAACATGATGCTGACATCCCTGTGTTTCACAGTTGGGATGGTGTTCTTAGGTTTCTAAGCTTCTCCTTTTTCTTCTAAACATAATGATGGTCATTGTGGCCAAACAGTCCAATTTTAGTTTCGTCAGACCACAGGACATGTCTCCAAAGATATAGATCTTTGTTCCTGTGTGCATTTGCAAACATTAATCTGGCTTTCATATGTTTCTTTTGGAGTAATAGCTTCTTCCTGGCAGAGTGGCCTTTCAGCCCATGTTGATACAGTACTTGTTTCACTATGGATAATGACACAGATAAGTGTTCCTGTCATTTTTTTGCCTAGTTTTGCCCACGTATCATGGTTGGTACCATCGCTTAGATCTGAAGATATAGGCTCAGCATTGGATGGACAACAGTACATTTCATGAATGTATTGTGAGTAAAAATTTACCTATTTTTTCTCTATTAGTGAATGATATTTATCTTGTTTTCATTTGTTGTGACTATTGTGACTAATCTTGAGTAATGCCATTATTGTATTTAATAATTGATATTTTAATAATTATTAATAACATTTTATAGATACGGTCTTTCTGTAGATGCATTGATTATGTTTTGACCCCCTGGCAACTTATCCCTGCTTATACTGTGAATTGTAGAATGTTTAGTAGTAGTATTGTTGATGTAGTGATGTTGATAAAGGCTTCAATATATAAGAGCATACATGCACTACTAAGATGAGCAAGTGCCAGGGATCTGTGCTAGTGAACAACAGAGTGTAGCAAATATAACTTTTTTTTTTTTTTCCAGTATTGCCACTGCCTTTTTTCTACTTCTGAATAATCTTGTCACAGTGACAGATACTTGATTTTATCAATAACAGTAACTAGTGTGTATATTCTTTAGGTATTTTACCACCAGACAGTGACTAAATAATGCTGCCATATAGTATCTGAATAATGCCATTATAGCATGTCCAAATAATAATAGTATTACTATTATCAAAAAAGACCCTCTCTGAAGTATTAGCTGGCTGTTCAGTATACATGTTTGGTTTTGCCAAAAGTCTACGATATTTTGCTAAAACCTGTAGATGGGAAAAATGTAGCAATTGGATACAATGACCATATATCTATCTGCCTTGTTTTATAGATATTAAATTGCCAAAAGTTACTTTTAAGATCAGATGTATTTACCAGTCTAAGGGCTTGTTCACATGGAGTTTAGACTCCGTGTTACAAGCGCTTTTAGGATCCGTCTTGGGGTCCGCTCTGTCCCCAAGATGGATCTAAACAATTAGCAGTGAGATTATCACTGCTTGCTATGACGAACACGCAGCAGCGTTCAGATGAGGGATCGCCGCTGCGTGTTTCAAAAGCGCAGCTCGGGTCCGTCTTGAAAAGAATTGCATGTCAATTTCGACAGTTTTAGACCTAAACAGGTTCATACATGGAGCCCTAAGTCTGTATCATAGTGGGTGTCATCTGTATATCTTGTTGGGTTATTGTTAATTTTTTATATTTAATCTTTTGCATTTAATAAAGTTTTACAATTTTAATGAACTCTTTTGCTCTCTATTTTGGATGTTTTGGATAAGATAGCCCATGATAGAGGGGTTTCCATTTTTTTGGGGGGAGGGCTTGTTTATTATTTTTTTGGCCCGGGCCTTTAAAGGCCTCTTTTCAAAAGGCTTATTCAACCCGGGAATTTGGGTGACCCCGGAAATTTGCGTTTCGAAATTTCCCCGGCTTGAATGGGGGGGCGGGGCGGGGGCCCCGCCGCCCCATAAACTTTCATTACCCCCGGGCCCGGTATTGTTTCCTGGTTTTAATGGGGCCGGATAATGTGCATGTTCTCTATGGGGAACAGGGGTTTAAAAGGGGGAAATTACTGGGGGAACGGATTGGCGCCGTACGGGCGGGGGCAAATCCAGGCGCAGTAGGGTTGCCAACCCGCGGGGGAAAAAAAAAGCTGTGGGGGAACAGGGGCCTTTTTGATGAAATACGGGATTTTATTGATTTTGTTTATATTAACTGTTTGGGAATTGGACTTTGAAAAACCAGGTCTTTTTTTTGGTTTAAAATTTTACTAAAAAAGAAACCCCTTTTCAAAGGGGAAAAAGGAAGAAGAAGAGAATTTTTGGTGGGGCCAAAAAAACCCAAAAGGGGGAATGGAAAATTTATCCAGGGGAAATTTTCTGAATTTCATTTTGGGAAAATGTTTTGTTTTAAAAAAAATTTTTAAACATTTTTTGGTTTTCCAAACCATCAATTCCCTTTGGTAAGTTCTAAAAAATTTGATGGCTTTAAATTTGGCAAAAAAAAAAGGGGCCACGTTTGCCGGGAAATGTGCAATTTTAAAGGTGTTTTTTTCTGCCTGATTTTTGATTTTGGGAAAAAAAACTTCCCCTTTTTTACTGGGTTTGCGGGTACCTTTTTTACTATATTTTGGGGAATTTTGGAAAACCTTTGGACCCCCAATTGGGTTCCGTACATCCCTAAATAGATAGACGACAAAGGAAACTTTTGGGCATGCGTTTGCCCAAATTTTAAAAGGGCCCCTTCCACAATCACAAACCTAAACCTAGTTGAGATGGTTTGGGATGAGTTAGACCACAGAGTGAAGTAAAAGCATTCCATGAAATTGCTGCAGCAGCCTTAAGCAGAGCTTCTTAAGAATTTAGGGAAAACCATTCCTGCAGATGGCAATACCATCATGAAGCGACTGATTAAAATCCAAGAGTCTGTGGCAAGCTGTCATCAGGGCAAAAGAAGACTACTTTAAAGAATCTAAAACATAAAACATATTCTGGTTTATCACTATTTAGCTTAATACTTTATCCAATATGTGTTTCTTCATATTTTCTCATGTCTTTAATATGAACCACACTACGATGTTAGGGAGATGGAAAAAAATTATCAAACCATCGGGATATAAAAAATGGTGTGCCAATCTACTTTTGACCTGGTACTAAGTATACACATAAAAATAAGACAAACACAATTAATACAGTACTTGAGGCATTAAAATCAATCCTTAAAATAGTAAGGGAGGTTAGCAGTATATACACGTATTGATTTCTCACTCGAACCTATACCTAGGCAGGGCTTTGTTCTGCATTGAAATATAAATTTATTGATTACTTTTTGCTCCTGAAAGAGAGGTTGCAGGCACAGCCAAACAGCAGTAGTGGGGAAAGGTTGAAAACTGAGTATTTTGATGATGAAGCGAGTCTGCGAGTGTGTTCCCTATAATTGTGTTTCCCTTTATAGTGTTGAGACTATAAGATTGAGAAGACTTTAGATTTGGGGAGAGGTTAGAGGTGACAGTATTGTACTGCTTTATTATTATAATATTTCTCAATATATCTTTTTGGTAAACATCCCCCATAGAGTACCATTTTGACAGCAATGCTCGTACCAGGTACAACAACCTGTGCATAGTGTATGCCATCCTTGAGGCAACAGTTCAAGAGGGTGCATACTGCTGTGGGCATGTATGTGTGAACACATTGCACATTGTAAAGCCGCAGGATCCTGGAATCAAAATGAGTGCAAGTTGTGTCAACACGAGATCCATGGTGCCAACTCTTGATATGGCGGAGCCAGGCTTGGCTCACTGAGCAAAGATCACCTCACTAGGTGTAGATGGCTGGTGGTAGGTTGATTAAAAGCATGGAGGTGAGGATACATTCGAGGCAGACTAGCTGGGTAACAGTCAGAAAGAAAGGGTGAGCAGGGATAGTAGTGTCTAGCGGAGCGGCTAAGCCTGATCTGGTACACCCCAACAATTATCAAGATTGCGAGATGGAGGGGGAATCCTCGGCTCAGAATATGGCATTGCTGGCAGCAAGACACTACCCGTCTATTCTGACTCGACAGTAAGGATGGGGACATATAGAGTACTATGGTCAGGCTAGACATGGTGCTAGAGTGTGGAGGACCAATTCTCCGCATTATTAGGGGTCACAAAGACAGAGCAATCTGATCTGTCCACAACAAAGACGGCACCCTGGATCCGTACGATACAGTATCGTGTGTTTCTACCTGGGCTACGAGTTTCGACATATCGGTGCGGGATCGGCTGACAGATTGCTGGTTGGGCTGGTGAGAATTCCAGCTGGTCGTTGGTCTCAGCATTGTCACTCTATGACAAAGTGTAGAGGTAGGTGGATGTGTCCTTAAAAATGATTTCAGGACTTAGCCAAAAGCTCAAGTCCGCCCCTCGGCCGCAAGGACCTCTCAGGGTAATATTTTTCAGAATATCTACCTTGTTCCACAGCGCCTACTGACGCAGAGAGGGCAGAGGGAGATTAGAGAAGGTGAAATACAGTGGCAAGTCAAAATATTGGTGTAGTGAAAGAGGGATTATGGGTTATTTTTGGAGAACTGGGGCTTGATTCTTTATCTGCTGTGTGCATACAGACAATTCGTATGAGCGGGGCTAGCACAGGGCTCACCTAAAGTGGGGAGGGGGGCAGCTGGTAATTGTGGAGGACAAAATGAACAGAGATAAGTTGAAGAATATTTAAACTTAGGGACTAGGGGGGGGGGTCTAATATCTGACACCATATATGCGTGGCAATATAATCGAAGATAGAGAGCATGGGAATAAAGTAATAAATCAGGGGTGAGTGGAGGGAGGGTGTAGCATTAGTAAAAAGATGCAAGAGGAGAAAGGAACATAAAAACTGAAAAATCTCTTAAAATTGAGCATGTTGAACATTACATGCCGAGGATATCTGGACCAACAACAATAAATTGAACTAGAATTATAAATCTAATGCTGAAGAACAAATTTGACATAGTGGGATAACTTGAAACAGCTGACGAAGAGCTAATGAACTGGGTTGGGGCGGTTCGCTTAAACTGGGCTAGGGTGTAACAGTCTATTTAGAAGGATCGGTAAAGACCGGAAGGGTGGAGGTTGTATGTCTCTATGTAAAGAGTCCTGTCTGAAGCTCAAAACCATACATGCGGAAGTATATAGTGTAGCCAGTGTACATGGAACAGGTGGAATTCTGATTTATGGGTAGTAATAACTATGGGGGGGTAACAATATCACATATAGAATAACGATAATCAGGGATCTGCTATTAGACCTCTCCAAAAATATACACGAGGTAACCCATGGAAGAAGTACATCCTCAGCAAAATATATTAAGATGATGGGACTTTAGCGGCTAATCAGTAATGAGTTATTATTATGGCGGCCTTTAAGAACTATCCAGAGTACATCAATTGGAATCTGGTAAACCTGTAGCCTCATAAAGCAAATCAGTGTTTTTGTCAATAACTAATGATAATTTAGCCTTTGGCCAAATGGGTGCAAGAACGGCCGACTAGAGGAACAGGCGGCCTTCTAAGAACTTTAATATTGACTAAATAGACCTGACAGAGTAACAAGGAGGTTCAGGTTGAGGTGCACTAGGAAATAGTGACTCATATAATATAATAAAAATTTCCCGTTATATCCTTGCAATAGAGTTTTTTAGTCAAGGAGCAGCAAAAACACTGAATTTTAGGAAGCGCTAATTTTATTACCCTGCTTAGGGAGGCCCCTTAACGCCGTATTTGACTGGGACTAATGTTTTAAATATTAGGCAGAATACAAATTAATACAATGGGGATATTTTTAAAAAGCATCCTAGGCTACCAATCTGTGTGAGAGGGTACATACCTTTATGGCAAAGTGATTTTCAAAGCCTTTATGGAGGCCGCGGCCACACTTTTACACTAAAAAATCCGACGGGGTGGGCTACACTAGCACCAACCAAAATGGGCGAGCAAAATGACACTAAAAACCAGTACATATTTAATATCATGATACGTTATAGATATCGATTCTAGCCAGAGATATGCCCACGAAGACCCCTGTAGCCAAAGTGTCGCTCGCATTGTAGGCGGCAAGTGACTGCCCCCTCCTGTAGGGCCAGTGAGTCGCCTGCCCTCCTTGCGGGCAGCCAGTGATGCCGGCTTCAATCCCCTTGTACCAGTGTGCCCCTTTGTAGCGATGTGATAGCCTAGGCCTTTGTAGCGCAGTGTGCCCCACTTGTAGCCAGTGTAGCCAAGTCATCTAGTAGGACCAGGATTGCCCCTTTGTAACCAGTGTTGGGTCCCCCTTTGTACGCCAGTGTGGGGCCCCCTTGTAGGCCAGTTGTGCCACATTTGTAGGCCAGTGTGCTCGCACTCTTTGTAGCCAGGATGCGCCCTCTCTTGTAGGCCAAGTGTGCCTCGGCAATTAGTAGCCCAGAGATGCCCCCCACTATGTAGGCCTAGTGTGCCGCCTCTTGTAGCCAGTGATGCCCCTTAAGTAATTATAAAAATATACAAAGATTATCGTCAAACGTGTTACGCATGGGTCCAAGCACAAGGGCGTACCCGGTCCGGCAGGGCTGGCTGCTCAGCGCAGTGGGAGGCAGTGGGAGCTTACAAGCTGTTCACCGCGCTGCATCTTAGGGGTCTCATCGGCACGAGCAGAGCATGCAAGTCCACGAGGAAGACCCACTCACAGGGGTCCGGCGGTGAGAGCTGTGCGCCCCCTGTGGCCAGCTAATACAGGGGAGTGTATAGCTCAGTGACAGGAACGATCCGTCCCGCTTCCTCCCTCGGGGTGCTGCTCTGTGGGCTGTTATAAAACAGTCGCGCAGAGTCAGCGGCCTCCTCCGGGCAGGGAGGGCGGCGCGGCCCCCCCCCGGGGTGAGGGGGAGCTCGGCCCCCGGGCGCCTAAACCCTGCCCGCCCCTAGGAACGGCCCGTAAAAAAAACACGGGCGACCATATTTGGGGACTTTCCCCGGGCACACCCGCCATGTGTGGGGGCACCCTAGTGTGCCGCGGCCAGGTTAAAAATCACTCCCCTTTTGGTTATAAAACAATTAGAAACAGGAAAAAAACCCAATGTGATAAAAAGGGGGGTAAAAGAGGAATAAAAAAAAAAAAAGAAAGGTTCAGCTACTAAAACAGGAGGGGTGAAAGGCACAAAGAACTATAAGGAAAAAAATAAAGTGTGTAAAAATAAAGATAAAGGAAGAAAAAGGGAGAGAAAGACATATCGCTAAGAAAGAAAAAAACCCCCCAAAATATTTTTAACTATATAAAATAGAAAAAAAGATTAAAAAGAAAGTTGGCCCTTTGAAAAATACTGAGGGGAGAGTTTAGTAATGGCATGAGAAAAAAGAAAACCCTATTAAACACTTTTTTTTTCCCTGTTTTTTACGAGGAGGATGAGTTTTCCGTTGAAAAAGGGATGAGGTAAACTCAACTTAAAAGTTTTTGTCTAACCCCGGGAAAGAAGTGCAGCTCCGTCTTGGGAAGATTAAAATAGACAAATCCCCAGGTCCAGATGGCATCCCACCCAAGTGTTAGGGATTTAAAAGTGATTCATAGATAGGCCCCATTCTTAAATTTATGGATGTCAAATAACGGGTATGTCCAAAGGATTGGCGATAGCAAAATGTGGTCAATATTCAAAAAGGGTCAAAAATGATCCAGGAAATATAGGCCGGTTAGTTTGCCTTGTTGGAAAAATTTTTTAA